>CABHPH010001045.1:29035-55220 GCA_902168325.1 Peromyscus nudipes | reverse complement strand
TGTTTGATGTTTTATTTAATTAGAAATTCACATTCGCACTGAGTGTGGTGACACTCACCTGTACTTCCGGCACTGGAGGCTGAGACAGGAAGCTCTCGAGGTCAACTACATAGCAAGAATGGTCCCTCTCCCGTTATGTCAATAATCACACTGATTTCATGAGAAGAGTCGAGTATTGGGCGCTAGAAGCAGGAGAATCAGAAGTTCACAGTCATCCTTAGGGACTTAGTGGACTTGAGGCCAGCTTGGGCTCCATGATTTGTCCAATGCTAAAATTAAAACTTTTCTGCTGGATACCTCTGATGGGCTCTTTTAAGTTTAGTTGGATTCTCTTATTGTTAGTGTGGTGTCTTTGCGCACACGAAAAAGCACATGGAGGTCAGAAGACAGCTTCCAAGAGTGTGTTCCCCTCCCTCCACAGTGCCTGGGATCAAACTCGGGTTCTCAGGCCTGTGCAGCACCACCTTTACCCACCGAGCCGTCAGGATGGTCCTGGCGAGGCAGGCCTTTAGGATGATATGTTCTCTAGTTTATTCTAAATAGCAAGCTCTCCTAAATAAATACAAATTTTAAGTTGTTTTTCCATTTTTTTTATAAGAATCTGTTTTTTTTTTTTTCTTTTTCAGGCCATAATGCAACAGGGAGATACATCCATAAAGCCCATCCTTCAAGTCATTGTAAGTAGCTGCATGTGTGGGAAGCCGAACAGACGTGTTTCAGCTCATCTTTAATTAAAAATCGCATTTGATGAAAGACACAGAGTTTTGTCTACTTCCCAGAACACACACTTTCTCTCATATGGTGCACACACACACACACACACTCACACGCTTTTTCTCCCCCATTTCCAGGACACACTCACACTCATTCTCTCTCTCACACATACACCCTCCCACATACACAAGTAGATACTAAGATTTTTTTGATGAGCTTTACTACTTAAATGTCTTAATTAATTGATCCATCATTTAGGGGGTTCTAAAATGTAACATGAATTTCAAATATCACTAGAAAAGAGACGGCAGGCTCATTCCTGTAGATTCTGAGACAGTAGGTGAAGATGGGGACACCTCCTGGGCCAGTCACCTTCAGGCTGTTGGCTTCTTAGTCAGCTTCCTTTACAAGTTTCCCCTGGCCCCTTCAGGCCAAGTCAGTGTCTGCTCTGCCCTGAAATCATCTGTCCACATGTTGCTATCCTATCTGCTGCTGTGAGATCCTGCTGTGAGATCATTTTCTTTCCAGTTTTAATTTTACCTTGTATTTTCAGCATGTTCCCTAAACAGTTCCTTGTGTGTGTTAGGTGCCGTGTTATACATAATTTTGAGATACAGGAGAGAGAACGCACCATTATTGATACTTCCGTTTATTTTGTTTTTAATAATGTTAGTGGAGAGAGTTTGGTGAGAAAAATCATCAGTCCAATTTTCTTTCCTTTGTATTTAGGTGTCAGGAGGATAGGCAAGCAGTTCATCTTGTCTTAAACTAACGGCAGACCCTCTCTCCTGCCACTTAGCTTTACTTGCCCTTAGGGATTAGGCAGACAGCCTGCTTAATGAATCAACTTTTCTGTCAACTTTTCTAGAACATTCGTCCCATTACTACAGGGAATAGTCCACCCCGGTATCGACTGCTTATGAGTGATGGATTGAACACGCTGTCCTGTGAGTATGATGAATAAATCTAGGCTGTGGGAATACTTGTATAACAGCAGCACACCGTACCCTTTGATTGCAGTGTTTCGAGCACCTGAAGTCCACATTGGCTGTGGGCTTTGTTGAGGGAGAGATGCCTCTGGCGGAGAGCCTGGCTGACAATACACTGGATGTACTGGGAAGCTGCCATTCAGCTTAATTAATTTCCTTTAACTGGTGTTGTATGTTTTCTTTGATTAATTTCCCCGAGGATAGTATTGACATTTTGTGAGTGTGATGGGTGAGCCATCCTGTGCTTAACTTTTTCAGTCTTATTTCTGTCCTAGAATCTTTAAAAAGAAGATTTGTGGTGGTGATGGTGGGGTGGCTTCTAGACTATTGCCTGGTGTCTCTAGTCACAGCACTAAAGACCTAGAAAGGATTGCCTTCATTTTCCCCAGGAAACTGATAGTAAAAATGATCTGGGGTCTTTGAGGAATAGATAACGTTTAGGAGTAGCCCAAGATTTTAAGGCGGGGCAGATGTCCTCTCTCTGCAGAGTCCCAGGGGTTTTAAACAGCTGTATTTGCTGCTTTTCCTTGTGATCAGCTTTCAGATTAAGACTGGAAGGGCTTGGAGCTGAAGTTCTCTCTTTGCCTTGCAGCTTTCATGTTGGCCACACAACTGAACCCTCTTGTCGAGGGCCAGAAACTGGCCAGCAACTGTGTCTGCCAGGTCAACCGATTCATCGTGAACACCCTGAAAGACGGAAGGTACGCGCTCTGTTCTCCACTTGTTCCGCTGTGGAACAGGAACTGACTTGGGAACAGAGAAGGTGCCAAGTGATAAAGTTGAGGGAGGGAGGGTTTGACAGGGCAGTGAAGTGCTTCAGCTGAGCTCAGTGACTGACTGTGGCGTCAGGGGAGAAATACAGAAGAAACAAACTGGAAATCCCCCCAAAAAAAGATTAAGTGCACAATTCTACTTCCTTCTGGTTTCTTTTAATGACGAGGTCACTTACTACATCAAAAAGAAACATTTAGTTATACAGTCTGGTTCCTTTTCTGTGATCTTGAGTCTTTTGTAGTCAGTGCGTTCAGCCGATGTAGGATATGTTAAGTACTTGCAAGATGTTATATGCTAGAAATACAGCATGAGCAGAACTGTTATTCCCCTTGCTAAAAAAAATGACTTACTTTTAAAAAAGAAAACTTATTTTATTTTCGGAGCTGAGGACCGAACCCAGGGCCTTGCGCTTGCTAGGCAAGCGCTCTACCACTGAGCTAAATCCCCAACCCTGAAAACTTTATTTTAGGGAGAGTTTTATATACTTTTTTTTCTCATTTTTTATTTTTAATGATAGACTGCACCCAACACACATGGGAATCAAATATAATAAACATTCCAGTGTTGGTGAAATTATGTTATAATTTATTTGTTATAATATATTTTGATGAACGTTATATTACGTGTGTGTTTTAAGACTTATTTTATGTCACATGTATACCTGCACACCAGAAGAGGGCATCGGATCCCATGAGACTATGGTTACAAACAGTTGTGAGCTGTCATGTAGGTGCTGGGAATTGAACCCAGGACCTGCGGAAGAGCAGCCAGTTCTTTTCATGGCTGAACCATCTCTTCAGCCCCATTCCTTGTATGTTTTGAAACACTTTTTTTCAATTCATATTAACTGGCTATGTATGTATTCTAATTTTAGCATTTAGCCTTTCTGTTGTCAATTTGGGATATCTTTTATAAAATTCAATTTAAGATTTGGTAAGTTTATACTTGGTGTTAATTTTTAAATTTTTTACTTTATTTTTGAGGCAAGGTCCACTGTTTTAGCCTTTGCTAGCTGGAACTCACTCTGTAGACCAGGCTGGCCTCTAACTCCCAGAGATCTGCTGTCTCTGCCTCCTGAGTACTGGGATTAAAGGCGTGGTTGTGGACAGCTTTGTGGGTGTTGGTAGCCGTGAGCCTCTCTATTCGCGCTCCTTTTCGTGTGCTCAAGCATGTGTGTATTTCCTGTGATTTTGCTTTGCTTTCTTTGTTTTGTCTCTGTCATGAACCAATAGTCTCTGTTTTTGTGATGATTTTTAAATCTGTATTTGAATTGACAGATATTTCAAAATAGGTCAGTTTTGTTATCACCCTCCCAAAATAAAGCAGCTCTTAGTGATCTGTGTTGTGTTTTTTTGTTTTCTGCATAGCTGAGGATAGTCAGAAAGGACCTCATGCCTCTAGGCAAGCAGTGTACTACTGAGTTACATCCCAGGTCTCATTCTTTATAGTCATTATTTGTTCAGTTTACCTGTACATTGTTTTTAGCTTACCTCATCTTGTTTGTTAGTCTATTTCTTTCCCTCTCTCCCTCCCTTCCTTTCTCTCTCTCTTTCTCTTTCCCTCCCTCCCTCCCTCCCTCCCTTCTTCCCTTCCTTCCTTCCTTTCTCTTCACTATTTAGCCTGGTCTGGAACTCACAGAGATCTGCCTGCCTCTGTCTCCTGAACACTAATTAAAGTCATGTGCTACCACACCTGGCAGTTTCCATTTTCTTAAAGTCTTTTACAAGCATCTTTTAGCAATTCCTATAGGAAAATTTTGTGAATGTTAAAACTCTCTCATCTTTAGTGGGCTGCAGAGATAATAACAGCTCCATTGACAAATTGCTTGCTAGACAAGCATGAGAATCTCAGTTTGTTCTAAAAAGCCAGGTACAGTGGCAAGAGTTCATAACCTGGGTGGGGGCAGGAGGGGGAGGAGGAAGTGGACCCCTGGTATTCCCTGCCTTGCTAGCCTAGCCTGCTGCAGAGCTCAGGTCTCAAAAAATAAAGTAGGTGGCTGGTGAGGTAGGTCAGTGGATAAAAGTGCTTGTTGCCAGGCCTGAGACCCTCAGTCCCCATGACCCTCATGTAGCAGGAGAGATTGGACTCTCCAGAAGCTGTCCTCTGAACATTGTGTATGCGTGCACATGTACACATGTTCGCAGTAATAAATGCATAATGTTTAAAGGAAAAACAGGATTGGCATTGGGAAGGTACCTCATTTGGTGAAGTATTTGCCTAGCATTCACACTGCCCTGGGTTTGGTTGGTAGCACCTTATAAACCAGGTCTGGTGGTGTATGCTTGTAATCCCAGTATGCTGGGGTAGTCAGGAGGATCTGAAAATCAAGGTCATCTTCATATAGCAAATTCTAGGCCAGCCTGGGCTACATGAATCCTTGTCTCAAAACAAACCAAGGAAAAATCAAGGTGAATGGCTCCTGAGTATTGGCGCCTGAGGTTGACCTTTGACCTCCACATGCATGTACACATGTCCTATACAAATGCACTCAGATACAGACACCTGTGCATCCTTACTCACAAAAGAACCTGTGATCTAAAAATGCATGTTAGGTTCTCAGTGAAACCAGTGTACTTAGAGAACTTGAAGTTTATAGTTCCCATTGTGTGTGCCTCGAGGTCCTTCGAGAATAGTCTAGTTAGGTCAGTCCCTTGTGTGAACTCAGCTGGCTTCTTGGTGCAGTGAAGACACATAGTGAGGAGCATACACGAAAGTAACAGTGCAAAGTTCTGTAGGAGGTACACATCAGGAAGTGTAGGTTCTGCCCTCCCGTGTGGTGGCTGGGCTTGTACAGCTCCCAGAGACACTTGAGTGGTGTTGCTCTGGATTGTTAGGACTGCTGCCAGCCACATCACTAGGCAATAGGGATTTTTACCTCTGTTGTTGTTAATCGGATTGACACTGTCATATACGATGTCCTTTGTTGACCAGAATATCCTTGTGTACTCTAGAATTCTATTGACTTTTCTGTGTGGTCTGGCAGTACGTTTACTGTTAGGGAGCATTCTGTTAATCTGCTAGTTTGCTGTTATGTCCAGCCCTTTCTGTCAGTTTTGATCTGGTCTCTATAAGCTGCCCAGGCTGGACTTTAATATGCAGGGTTTTTGTCCCTTCACAGCAGTTGGGATTATAGGTCCAAATCATTGCCCTTCGCCAGCAGACCTTGCATTACAGATAACTGGCCCGTGATCTCCAAAATCTCAAACATGCAAACAAGTTTGTTTCTATTTTTAGGTATTGAATGTTGTGTTAGTTAACCTTTCTCACTGGAACGGCAGAAATACCTGATAAAAGCAACTTAGAGAAGGGGTTCTTCCGGTTCACAGTTTGAGGGTACAGTCCTCATGGCAGCTAGACTCTTTATTCAGTCTGGGACCTCAGTCCATAGAATGGTGCCGCCCCCGTTACGGTGGGTCTTCTCACCTCAGTTAATCTAAAGACCCCTCCCCGGGCATACCCGGAGAGTTGCCTGCTCTGGTAGATTCTATCGGGTTGACAGTAACAACTGTCAGAAGTGTCATATTATTCGGGCCTGTTTTTAGGTTTTTGAGCTGACTGTTTCGGTTTATCTTTGGCTCTTATTTTAATGAATTCAGTCTATTTTATGACTCCCTTCTGGGAAGTATCACTCTGAGCTTAGGCGTCTGGCTTACCAGGTTCTTTGTCTTTTGTGTGTCTCGTCCCTTTAGTTTTATACATTGCGTGTTGAATTGTTGCTGTGTCGTTTCGTCTTATTTTGTTCACCATTAGTAAGAACAGTTCTGGACAGTTCTGCCCAATTTCATGCATGTTCTGCCATTGTCTAGTCAAGACACATCTGGCCAGCCTGCCTGCCTGGGATCTCTTATCTTCCACTCCGGGCTGTCTTGAGTGCTACAAGCAGTGCTTCTGGCTTCTAGAACATGGTTGAGGGGAGGGTGGAGAGCCTTTCTGGGGTGGACTACAGTCCTTGCCGAGAGACCGGAGAAGCTTCTCTCTCTCCACTGAGTACAGTTCCGCTCATGACTCCGCCCTGACTCACACCACAGCATGGCGAATGGCATGTCTGTGTTGTTTTATACTTCTGTTGAGAGCCTGTGTGTGTGTGTGTGTGTGTGTGTGTGTGTGTGTGTGTGTGTGTGTGTGTCTGAATTTATCTGTTCCTCGCCATTATGGTAGCCATCCAGGTTTATTCCTGACTTTTTTCTTGGGGTTGGTTTCAAGACAGGGTTTCTCTGTGTTACAGCCCAGGCTGTCCTGGACCTCACTTTATAGACCAGGCTTTTCTCTGTATATGATTTATGAACTTCATATTTTAAATTTTTAGAGTTTTGATTTTACTTATTAATTGTGTGTGTGTGTGTGTGTGTGTGTGTGTGTGTGTGCGCGTGTGCGCGTGTGCGCGTGTGCGCGTGTGCACTCCCTTCCATGCTTTTAGAACCCCATGTCTTCCTCTGTAGCTCTCCACCGTATCTTGATAGTCTCTCACTGACCCGGAGATGACTGGTTTTTTGCTGGACTGGTGGTCTCTGACCCTTCTAGACTGGAGTTACAGGTACCACCAATCTTAACTTTCAGATGGGTGCCGAGGATCCGAACTCAGGTCTTTGTGCTTGCACAACAAGTACTGTGACTCAGTGAGCTGTCTCCTTGGCTGATACTTTGTCCTTTAGCAATTCTTTTGAGATGTATTTATTTTTTTCAATTTTATATGTATGGGGGTTATGTCTGCTGCATGTATGTCAGTGTACCATGTGTGTGTCTGGTTCATGGGCTCCAGAAGAAGACATTGGATCCTCTGGAGTTGTAGATGGTTATGAGCCATCATGTGGGTGCTGGGAATCGAACCCGGATCCTCTGGAAGAACAGCCAGTTCTCTTAACGTCTGAACCAACTCTCTAGCACCTGATGCTTTGTCCTTTAATTTTTATTTACAGAAATAATAAACCAAGCATATTAACTCTGTTATCTGTTTTACCCATTTCTACCTTGGTCTGTTTGTGTATGTTATTTTGTGGTATCAAATTGAAGACATTTTCAAAAATCTGTATTTGCATTTGCCCATTTCCCCATTATGACCTCTGTATCGTAATGCTGAAGAAGCTTTCTGACCAAGTTCTTCTCTTTCTTCCTTTCCTTTTTTTTTTTTTTTTGGTTTTTTGAGACAGTTTCTCTGTGTAACAGTTCTGGCTGTCTTAGAACTCACAAAGATCTGATCAAATTCTTGACCATATTTTAGTACTTCAGGAGAGGTTTATTTTAACCTATGACATGAGAAAGAATCTAACTTAGTTTCTTTTCCAAATGGGCAGCACATAGAGAGCCAGTGAGAATGTTTTGTTCTCAGTGTGATGGGAAGCCATAGGGCTTTGATCGAGTGTTTTCAAATTTTTTAGTTTATTTTATTTCTGAGAAAGGGTCTCATCTCATGTAGCCCAGGCAGGCTCTGCGAGGTGCTGGGGATTGAATGCTGGGCTTTGTCTAGGAACTGCATGATCAGGCCTGAGTTGTGAGTGTTTTTAACTTTTTTTCACCAGTGCTGGAGATTGACTAAGGGCCTCACACATGGTAGACAAGCACTCTGGCACTGTTCTGTGTCTTCCATGCGTTGTGATCTTTAAAAGGTTGTGCAGAGGTACTCTGACAGGGCGGCCTGGGGTATGGTTCAGTCGGTAGTCTGCTTGCTGGCATGCGTGAGACCATATCGACCCAGGCATAGTGGCGCACCCCTGTAAGCCCACCACTTGGGAGATGGAAGCAGGAGGATTGGAAGCTCAGAGTCATCCTCGGCCATAGTGAGTACGAGGCCAGCCTGGGCTGTTATTCTACCAAAAGCCACAAATAAAATGAGACAGGCAGACACAAAAATAAACTGTGATAACTGTGTGGAAAATTGATAGTTGGTGGCAAACACAGATGAAAAGAGACTGTTAACTATTCTGAATCTGTCACTTCTCCCTCTGATCTGATTGGATGTTCATGTGTCACTGACAGCTTTTGAAAGTCTGAAATTATTTGGAACACTTCACAGTGTTAAACAGTTACCATCACAATTAATTTTAGAACGTTTTTCTTACCTCCTTAAAGACACCCTATGCCCTTTAGCGACCAGCCCCAAATCTGAATCCCAGGGAGCACTGATCTTTTCCTGTCTGTAGATTTGTCGACTTTGGACATTCTGTGTAAATGGAGTCAGGTAATACCTGGTCCTTTGTGACACTTCTGCATTTAGTATTTTCAGGGCTAAGATGTATCACTGCTTCATTTCTCTTTGTGGCTGTAAAATTCTGGTGTATAGACAGATCACATTTTGCTTATCCTTTTTTTTTTTTTTTTTTTTGTGGTACTGGGGTCAGCACACACGCTAGGCAGCAGCTCTGCCGCTGGGCCACATCCCTAGCCGTCTTTACTTTTGATTTTGAGACAGTGTCTTGCTAAGCTGCCGAGGCTGTCATTGAACTTATCCTTCTGCCTCAACCTTGCAGTTAGTTGAGATTATAGACCTGGGCCACTAGACCCAGCACCCTTTGCTTATCTGGTTTTTCAGTTTCTGTGCTGTTGGGTTGTTTCTGTGTGCATTTTGAATAATGCACTGAAGATTAGTATACAATCTTCTAGTTTTTACATGATTGACTCTCTTCCCGTGGATTTCCTGTGGCTTCTCAGTCCATATATTCAACTGATCAGAAGTGTTCAGGGGAAGTATTGCATCTGAAATGAGCATGTACAGCCATATGCTTATTGTGCCCTAAATAATACAGTATAATATAATCTGCATCGTGTTGGGGATCGTAAGTAATCTAGAGATGTTTAAAGCATATGCGAGGATGTGTGTTAATTGAGTGCAGCAGCTACCTTCTTCCATGTACAGACTCTCCTGGGAGTGGTGTCTTGGTGACTTGGACGCAGGGGTGACTGTGTCAGTGCTGGTTGAAATGCTGACTTTATGATTTAACTTGATGAGGAATTACCAGGCTACTTTCCCAAACAACTATAGCCATTGACCGTCTATCTCACCAGCAGGCCGGAGTGGATTATCTGCACATCTTTCACAGCCCTTATAATTCTGTGCTGTGAAAATACCATCTGTAGAATATTTTAGTGACTTTTGGCAGTTTTCATGTTTTTTCTTCCATATGAATTTTAAGAGTTATATCAAGTTCAAAAACCAAGCAGAGGTCTTGTTTGAAGGCACATAATTGCATTAAGTTGATATATTTTGACATTAGGTCTTTTCATCCAAGAATATGATATCTTACCATTGAAAACCTTGGATTTTCTAGACAGTTCTCTCTTTATTGTAATATGTATGTTATTTTTTGTCATTTGTTTCTTTTTGAGTTTTTTTTTATATTTGTGTATTATTTGTGCAGGGCACATGTATGTAGGCACACATGTGCTATGACATAATCGAATGTCTTATTATTGGGAGAGGACGTGTGTGTGTGTGTGTGTGTGTGTGTGTGTGTGTGTGTGTGTGTGTGAAGTTCTGAAAACACCTCTCGGGAGTTAGTTCTCTCCTTCACTATGGCTGGGGATCAAACGCAGGTGTGAGGCTTATACCCACTGGCCCTCTCAGCAGGCCTGTTCCTTGGTTTTTAATGGTTCTGAATCAGTTAGCACCATTAAAACCATGTTGGCAGGAGTGTATCAGCAGGTCCCTTCTCTCTCCGTGGACAGTAATGGAGATGCCTTTGGTTTCAGTGCTCAGCATCACTTATCTTGTAAAGTGCATAGACTTTATCATGTCAGGACTTTTTCTAGGTCCTTATATTGCTCGGATTTTGATAGGAATGGCTCTTGCATTCTTTGAAAAGCTTTTACTCCAGCTTGATATAATCATATTATTTTTAATCCTTTAATAGTATGAATTATTTTAACCGATTAATATTGAACTGTTCTTTCATTCTTACATAATAAATCCTGCCTCTAAAAAATAATCTTCTTAACTTCCTTTCTCTTTTTTCAAATCTGTTTTATATTTTGCATGATTTTGAACATTTATAAAAGTAGACAGAACACACAGTGGAATTGAGTCCCCATATAGCCCTCACTTAGATTATCACTTGACATCAAGGTCCTACTCGATCCATATTTTTTCCACATATACTCTAGATAATTTTGAAGTCAGTGTCAGATGCGTCATCTCAGGTGGACATATTTTAGTATTTTCATTTACATGATGAACTAGTTTTGGAAAATAAGTACTGGGCCTGAGGAGACAACTCAGTAAAGTGCTTGCCTCACAGGCATGATGTTGGAATCCCTGCCACCCACATAAAAAGCTAGGCATGGTGGCACTGCTGTAGCCCTGGGGATCCCCAGAGCTTGCTGGCAGCAAGTCTGCCCAGTTGGTGAGCTCTGGGCTCAGAGATCCTGGTGGAAGGCTGGGCATAGTGGCACTCACTTTTGGTTCTAGTACTCCAGATGTGGAGTGGAGGAAGGCAGATCTCTGAATTCAAGGCCAGCCTGGTCTACATGTCAAGTCAAGGGTAGCCATAGCTACATAATGACGCTTGTCTCAGAAAACCTAAAATAAAAATGGAAGGCGGAGGGGCTGGTGAGATAGCTTGTCAGGTAGAGGCACCTGTCACCAGGCCTGAGACGTGAGTTTGTTCCCCGGAACCTCCACTTTTGTACCAAAGCACAAGTGTGTCTGTGCAAACACACACACACACACACACAAAGTAAATAAATGTAAAAAGCTGGGCGTGGAACATACCTTTAAACTCAGCACTTGGGAGGCAGAGGCAGGAGGTTCTCTGAGATCAAGGCTAGCCTGGTCAACAGAGTGAGTTCCAGGACAGCCAGGGCTTCTTAGAGAAACCTTGTCTATGAATGAATGAACAAAGGAACGAATGAATGAATGTAAAATAAACTATGGAGAATAATAGAAAACACCCAGCTTAGTGGTGTCTTGACCTCTGGCTTGTGCACACACATGTGCAGGACATGCGCCCACATGCACATGCACGCATACACACAAACATGTAGTCACTCACACTGCACATCTCCATGCACACAAAAATGAAAACCAGGTACACCTAAAGTAAGTAGCCAGCTGTGTTCATGTTCCAGCTACTCATATATGTGGATGTATAAATGTGTGTGTGTGTGTGTGTGTACATTCATATTTGAATCAGAATCCAAAGTAAATTAGCATAGCAGTAGGTTGGTGGTCTGGAGGCCTTCTAACACCCGTATGTTCCTCCTTGTATCTTTTTCCCTGACAGTTTATTTTCACTATACCAGGTCATTTGTCTCTAATCCTCACACTTGCCCATAGTCTCTATTTTGCTGATGGTATCCCTGTGAAAGTTACCTGTGTTCTCTGTAAAGTGGACTTGGTGCATTATTTTAATGTGCTATTGTATTCATCTTGCTATATTTCATTTAATGTGTATATGTATTACAAGGTGGAATATATTTTTTAATACTTTGTTTTAATTTTAGATTGTTTTAAATTTAATTTTATGTTTATGAGTGTTTTGCCTGCATGTATATACACCACCTGGTGTCTGTTTATAGAGGGCAGGAGAAGGTGTCAGATATTCTGGATCTAGGATTACAGATGGTTGGTTGTGAGCCACCATGTGGGATCTGAGAATCAAACCCAGCTCCTCTGGAAGAGCAGCCAGTGCTTTTACCTACTGAGCCATCTCTCCAGGCCTCAAGATAAGATTTTTTAAAGACTTGTTTTTATTATTTAATTGTGTGTGTGTGTGTGTGTGTGTCTTTGTGGTTATGCATACATGCGTGTGTTAGGGAAGTGCCTTTGGAAGCCAGAGATGTCATATCCCCTGGAGCTGGGGTTAAAGAAGTTGTAAGCTGCTAGATGTTGGTGCTGGAAACCAAACTCAGGTCCTCAGCAAGAACAGTATATACTTTGGATTGCTGAGCCATCTCTCCAGCCTAAATTATTTGTTTGTTTGTTTGTTTTTAATGTGTCTGTTTTGTCTTAGTTTTGGTTTCTGGAGCATGATATCATATAGCCCAGGCTGGCCTCTAACTCACTGTGCATCTGAGGTAACCCTTGAACTCCTGATCCCCTAAGTGCTGGGATCACATGCATGTATCAGCATATTTGGCTTAGCAGGTAGTTTTAACAGATCGTCCGTATCCAGACCATAGCAGATTGTTTTTGCAGGCTCATTTTGTTGAAGTGGCATAACCATGATGGGATAACTTGATAAAGGTAGCACATACTGAAGAATCGGATGTAAAGTCCAGCATTTGGCAGCCAGACCATCCAAACAGTAAAGCATGGGCATTGCTTGACCTTTGCTCTGGACTGCCCTTTGCATTGCCACTAGCATGGCTTTCCTTCAGTCCACTGTCCTTCCCCGCCTGTGGTTATGTTACCCTCAAAGTCCATTTCTCTGTTGCAATTCTTTTTTTCTTTTCCCAGGTTTCATGTGTGAGTATATGTGATGTGCATGTATGTGTGCGTTCATTGACATTTGTACATGACCATGCAGACCCAAGATTTGGGAGTCATCATCCTTAGCCACTTTTTTACTTCTGAGTTATTCATGGAGGCGGGGTCTTAGTCAAGCCCAGAGCTCTCCATCCTGGCTTCTCTTGTTAGCCAGCTTGCGCTGGGGGTACCCTATCTCAAAGATGGAATTAGAGGCAGACGGCTACATTCGCTTGGCATTTGTGTGGGTTTTGAGGCATCTGAACTCTGGTGCTCACACTCAGCATGCTCAAGCACTTTAGCTACTGAGCTATCTGTCTCCTTCTATCGATTGTTCTTTTTAATCTGCAGATGAAATCATGACATCTTGTCTTGGTAGGTATTAAATGACATCTTTGGGCTGTTGCTTAATTAAACACTGTAGCTGACTACCTGCCTTTATTGAAAGTACAGTCTAGGAGAGAAAGAAAGCAATCACTAATTAATACAGAACTTAAAACTAAAAGAAGCGTTCTGAAGGAATGAAATCATAGCTGCAGTAATCTAAATGAGAGACCAAGGAAATGTCTTTTGAAATACTTGAGATGGAGGTTAGAGGAGTGTAGCTCTGTGGTAGAGCATCCGCCTAGCATGAATAAGTCCCTGGTTCAATTCCAAGTTTGAGATAAGAGCAAAAAGTGCATATTAGATGAAGCAGAATGAGGGAAAAAATGCACTCAGAGGACTCTGTAAGCTTGGCAGCAGGACGAAGCACAGCTCCTGCCAGGAACTGAAAGAAAACAGCTGGGCTAGAGGGCAACATGCTTGGGAATGCCGAGATGAGCTGGAGGGTGGTGGCGTGGGCTGGCCAGACCATAAATATGCCACATGAGCACCTTAAAAAGAATTGGGGTGTGTGTGTGTGTGTTCATGCATGTGCATGTGCACAAGCACCTGTGGAAGCAGAGGTGTCGTTCCCTGGATGCCATTTCTTGTTCTTTTTGAGATCGGTCCCTGGAACTTCCTGGTTATGCTAGACTGACTGCCCAGCAACACCCAGGGCTCCTTCTGTCTCCGTCTCCCCAGCACTGAACTCTAAGCATGTGCTGCCCCATCTGACATTTTCTATGGGTGTTAGGGATCAAACTCAGGTCCTCATGCTTGCACAGCAAATAGTTCACCAACTAAGCTATTTCTCAGCCCCCAGTAACTAAATATTTTAAATGTCTACTACCGTAATTACTTTTCACTGGGAAAAAAGTAATGGTTTCGATAAGGTCATGCTTCTAAAAACAGGTCATCTTTTTGTGCTGTAGGATTTTGTATTTAATAATCTAAATTCTATCAGTGGCTCCGTGAAACTAATGGCACGTAGCAAGGTGTACTGTTTTAATTAAGAAGTTAGATGGGAAATGAATACCCTTGTAGTCATTTAAAAAAACAACAACAAATATTGATGATATGGGGACCGAGTGAATGAAGTATTTACCTAGGAATTAACACTTCTCAAGTTATTCAAGAATGAGAAAAAGATGATAAAGCATACAGTTTAGCTAGACAGTCGTTAAACTTCTTAGCTCTTCTCAAAGCTCCAGAGTTCTTTATTCTAACTTGTGTCTGTTTGTCTTTGCAGGAGAGTAGTTATTTTGATGGATTTGGAAGTTGTAAAATCAGCTGAAGAAGTTGGAATAAAGATTGGGAATCCGGTGCCCTATAATGAAGGTAAAATCCTCTTTATAGGTTGTAGCCCTCAACTGGGTACTGCTTTAAAGATCCAGAGTGCTACTTTGTGACTTAGTAGTCTTAATAAAGTGGTGATTTGGGTGGCTATAGACCAGGTTACTGTTTTTTTGTTGTTGTTGTTGTTGCTTTATTTTATTATTTATTTGTTGGTTGGGTTTCTCTGTGTAGTCTTGGCTGTCCTGGAACTCAATCTGTAGACCAGGCTGGCCTCGAACTCGCAGAGATCCGTCTGCCTCTGCTCCCCGAGTGCTGGGATTAAAGGCGTGTGCCACCACTGCCCAGCTTATTTTACTTTTTTAATACTGAGGACATGATATATAAATAAATAGGGAGAAATTTAAGAAAGAATGTAGTGGTCATTCTGTGTAAGAGTTGACTGAAATAACCTAGAATATTCTGATAATGGAGGATTTATATGATAGCTGTAACGTGAGGGAGCCAGATACATTCTTTTGTGTGTGGTTCGTGAACGTGTATTTGTACTTGTGTGTACATGGAGGGTTGAGACCAGAGTTGATGCCTTCCTCTATTGCTTGCTACCTTATTTCTAGAGAGAAGGGCTCCTACTGAACCTGGAACTCCCTGAACTGGAAGCCCCAGGGATCTCAAGGAAGGTGCTCGTGCTTGAAAGGCAGGTTCTTTACTGCACCGAGCAACTCCCCAGCCCCAAGAAGTGTCTTCTTAGGAGTTACCTTGGGCAGACTTATGGGGTTTGGTTATTGGTTTGTTTTTGTTTTGAGATTTTCTTGTTTATTTAGTGGCCCTTGCTGGTTTTATACTCAGTTTTCCTGTTTCAGCCTCCTGAGTGGTGGGACTGCCTCAGCGCTGCCAAAGCTGGCCTCAAACCCTGTGTGGCTGAGGATGGCCTTCTACTCCTCATGCTCCTGCCTCTACCTCCCAAATACTGGGATTATAGGCCTGGGCCATCATGGTGGTTAACAGCATTTATCCCTGATGGCAAGATTATTATTTTTTGTGCAAGTTGGAGGCCAGCCTAGACCACCAGAGACCCAGTCACCAAACAAAACAAAACCAATCAGCTTTGTGATCTGTGTCTTGATCTTTCCAGGCCATCCTTGGCCTTATACCATTAAATACTGTTAAAGCTGGGTGAGGTGGTTCATGATTGTAATCCCAGCACTTTACAGACTGAGGAGGAGTTTTTGTTCTTTTGTTTTTTTGAGACAGGTTTTCCCTACATATCTGGCTGTTCTGGAACTCAACTTTGTAGACCAGGTTGACCTTGAACTCAGAGATCTGCCTGCCTCTGCTTCCTAAGTGCTGGGATTAAAGGTGTGCCACCACTACCAGGCTTGAGTCAGAAGAATTTTGAAGTCAACATTGACTACATAGTGATTTTCAGGCTAGCCTGTGCTACAGAGTGAGACCCTGTCTCAAGCCCTTCCTCTTGAAAATTTAATTGTGAATTTAAATCTTTTAGTATGCCGCATGTATGTAGAGGTCAGAGGGCAACTTTCAGGAATCTGTTCTCTCCTGTCCTATTGTGGGATCTAGGGATGGAATTTCTCAGATCATTAGGTGTTTGAGTGCTTGTTGCCCGACCCAGCCTCTGCCTGGGGTGCTGGGGTTACAGTTGTGAGCCACTATGCCTGGCCGGGAGATTCTGGCTCATCGGGTTAAGGAAATTTTACTTCTTTTTCTTGTTTGCTGACATTGTTGTGAAGAATGAATGGTAAATTTTATCAAATGCCTTTTCTGTATCTATTAATAATCGAATGCCTTTTCTATTTCAGTTAGCTCATATAGTGAATTATAATGGTTGATTTTTAGATGCCAAAGCAACCTGGGCTTCCTGGGATAAGTCTGGATTAGTGATACATTATCCTTTTCACATATTTGGATTCACATACTTGCTTTGCTGAATCTACCTGATTTGATTTTGTTTAGTATTTTTTTTTTTGCATCTCTGTCCGTGAGAGACATTTTTTTTTAAGATTCATTTATTTATTATGCATACAGTGTTTTGCCGAGAGTATGCCTACATGCCAGAAGAGGGCACCAGATCTCATTACAGATGGTTGTGAGCCACCATGTGGTTGCTGGGAATTGAACTCAGGACCTCTAGAAGAGTAACCAGTGCTCTTAACCTCTGAGCCATCTCTCCAGCCTGAGGGTTTTTTTTTTTTTTAAAGATTTTTTGTTTTTGTTTTTGTTTTTGTTTTTTTTTGTTTTTTGTTTTTTGTTTTTTTTTGGTTTTTCAAGACAGGGTTTCCCTGTGTAGCTTTGCGCCTTTCCTGGAACTCACTTGGTAGCCCAGGCTGGCCTCGAACTCACAGAGATCCGCCTGGCTCTGCCTCCCGAGTGCTGGGATTAAAGGCGTGCGCCACCACCGCCCGGCTATTTTTATTATTTTTAATCATGTTTGTGTGTGTCTGTGTCTGGAGAGCATAAATGTTAGGTTCTTTGATAAATTACAGGTCGGTGTGAGCTGCCTGATGTGGGTGCTGGGAACTGAACTCTGGTCCTGCAAGTGTAGTGTATGCTCTTAGCCACTAAGTGCACTCCAGCCTGCTCTGAGTAATTTAATCTGTGGTTCCTTGGGTCAGTTTGGTTTTGGTGTCCAAGTGATCCTGACCACATCAGGTGATCTGGAGAAGATTCATTTTGCATTTTCTAGGTTCATGTAAAGTCCCTGCTATTTCTTCCTTAAATGTTAGGTTGAATTCACTAGTGATGTCTTTACCCAGGGCCTCCTCCACACATTATCCTGCTGCCTCACCACCCCTGTGCCACCATGCCTGGCTCACACAGCAATGCTAATGCAAGTGTATTTGGTGTATAAATGTGGAGATTTTCTAAAGCTCTTTTCTCTTAGTGATCATTTAATTCCCGTATGATAAACAACAGCTGTGTGTCTCTAATTCTGGTAAATTAATGGAGTCTTATTTCTAATTGTGCCTCAGATTATGATACTTTTGGTAAACTGTGTCTGTACTTGAAGAGAGTGCACATAGTTGTACAGCAGCATTTCAAACGTCAGGACCAAGGCCTGTTCCGAGGTGTATGGTCCTTTAGAGTCACTGTCCTTTTGATGAGCCACCTGTTACGGAGTGCCTTTCTTTACCTGCCGTGATTGTCGCATTGGCCAGACCACTGCACTTTCTCTGAGTCATCATGGATGCCTTTTCCCGTAGTCCTGTTTTAATGTATTTATATCTCTAGCACAACTTTGTGTCACATTTGAATTTTTTTAAGCAGTATGTAGGTCTGTCTTGCTTTTGTTGTCCAATTTGGTAATTGCTGCTTAAAGTTTTCTTTTACAGTTATTCATTTTGTCTGTGAGTCCATTTTAAAAACAGGGCCTCATGAGCCCCTCCACCCTGTGTGTTAGAATTTTGACTGGCATGGTTTTGTGTAGGCAACCATAGCTGCTATGAGATAATGAGAGCAGAGGTCTTGTCTTGACCAGAGGACACTGTTTTGTCCAGTTCCTCTCTGACCTCTTCCCTTTTCATGATGTCCCTGAGACTTGGGGTGTGTGTGTGTTTGGGGGGGGGTTATAAATGTCCCACTTGTGGCTGAGCATGCCACTGATACTCATTTTCTGTACTGTGACCATCTGTGAGTTCCTGTTGCTTCAAGAAATTCAAATTAGGGGGCCAGAAAGATGGCTCGGCAGTTAAGAGCTCTTTATGCACAATACTGAAGACCAGAGTTCTAATCCCAGCAGCCATGTGACATGCCTGGTGCCCACACACATTGGCTCCAAGAAAGGTGAGCCAGGAGGATTGCTGGGACTTGTTGGGTTGCAGCCTAGCCAAGGAACAGGACCTCCAGGGTCGGAGAGAAACCCGCCTCAACGTAATCAGAAGTGATAGCACCTCTGTACAAATTTGGATGGGGACGCACACCCCAGTTGTAAGTCTTAGACAAACAGAAAGGAAAATTATCATTTGGGATTTCCAGGGCAGATTTCTTTTTCTTTCTTTCTTTTTTTTTTTTTAAAGATTTATTTATTATATATACATCATTCTGTCTGCATATGTCCTTGCAGGCCAGAAGAGGGCACCAGATCTCATTACAGGTGATTTTGAGCCACCATGTGGTTGCTGGGAATTGAACTGAACTGCTCTGGAAGAGCAGTCAGTGCTCTTAACCTCTGAGCCATCTCTCCAGCCCCCTCCAGGGCAGATTTCTTATATAGCCAAAAGTCTTCATTTCAAAGCTTTACATTATTGTGAAATTGTGTTTAAGTATGTAAGTTGTGTGAATGAATCTATTGGAGAATTTTACGTATATATTAGATATTATCTTTGTTTCATATTAGTATGTTTGACTATCATGTTTGCTCATAAAACTATATAGTTTTAAAAATTTAAATTTAACAAAAAACAAAGAAAAAAGGTAAATATTAAATCTGGTGGTGGTGGCACACACCTTTAATTCCAGCACTCTGGGAGGCAGAGGCAGGCGGATCTCTGAGTTCCAAGGCAGCCAGGGCTACAGAGAGAAACCCTGTCTTGGAAAAAAAGAAAGAAAGGGAGGGAGGGAGGGAGGGAGGAAAGGAAAGGAAAGGAAAGAAAGAAAAGAAAAGAAAAAAGAAAAGAAACTTAAGATGATCATATGTCTGTGTCTTTTACATTTTGTGTGTGTGTGTGAGAGAGTGTTTTGCCTGCATGCATGTAAGCATACCATGTGCATGCAGTGCTCTCTGAGGCCAGAAGAGGGCGTTGGCTCCCCTGGAATTGGACTAGCAGAGGGCCCCGAGCCTCCACGTGGGTGCTGTGCTCTTAACCACCGAACCGTCTCTCCAGCCCCAGCTCTTTAACAAGCGTTAATGTTTGTTTTAATTTTTGAGTAGAGCTGCATGACTTTGAAATCCAAACTCAGGATTGTGTGGTGAGAGTCACACTTCTGCCCACGGCATCTTGCACCCACTGCTGCTCTTTCTAGAGAACACACTTTAGGGTTTCTTTATTCTTCAGGAGCTCCTTGCCAGCTAACCAAATGCAAATGTTCCTCTTACACCCCACATGGAAAAAAACAAAAACAAAAAAAAGAAAAAGAATTTGGTAGGTGAAGAGCAGTGTGGTGCAGGTTTTAGTTTTTATTCTGAGGGAGGCCAATCCTTTAAAATGTTTAATCACCCTTTGCTTTTGTTGTTGGCCTGTTTTCTTATGTATTTGTCTTTTTGTTTTTTTGTTTTGTTTTGTTTTTCGAGACAAGGTTTTGTCTGTGTTGTTTTGGGGCCCGTCCTGGAACTCACTTTGTAGACCAGGCTGGCCTCGAATTCAGAGATCCGCCTGCCTCTGCCTCCCGAGTGCTGGATTAAAGGCGTATGCCACCATGCCCAGCTCCTCACAATTTCTAAGAGTTCTTTTAAAAGTAGGGAGTGGTGTCCTTTGGTTCAGCTATGATATGAGTGGTAGGCTTTTTTTTTTTTTTTTTTTTTTTTTTTTTGGTGTGTCATTTTTTTTTTATTCCTTTTCCCCCATCCCCTCCTGTGTCTCCCCTATCATTCCCTCTCAGATTCATAGCCTCTTTTTCTTTATTATTGCACCCACGTGCACCCCTAAATGTGTAAGTGCAACTAACTACCTGAATCCAAGTTATAGAGTCTTTGTGATTTGCTTCTGATGTTTTGCTATGTGATAGTTTTTTGACTTGTTTTATTTTATTTTATTTTTTTAATGTGTGTGGTAGTTTGAATGTAATTGGCCCCCATAATCTCATAGGGAGTGGCAGTATTAGGAGATGTGGCTTTGTTGAAGTGGGTAGGGCCTTATGGAGGAAGTGTGTCATGTGGGGACAGGCTTTGAGGTTTCCTATGCTCAGGATACTGCTGAGTATCTCAGTCAACTTGCTGTTGCCTGCAAGATGTAACACTCTCAGCTCCAGGAGCACATCTGCCTGCACACCACCATGCTCCTAGTCGTGATGATAATGGACTGAACCTCTGAAACTGTAAGCCAGCCCCAGTTAAATGTGTTCTTTATAAGAGTTGCCGTGGTCATGATGTCTCTTCACAGCAGTGAAAACCCTAACTTAAGACAGAAGTTGGTACCAGGGACTGGGGTATTGCTGTGATGAGCTGGACCATGTGTTTGTCTGGAGGAATTTTGTACTTTGGGACATGAAAGCAGTTAATGGGCCATACTAGTAGGAGCATGGAAGACAGAGGTGCTAAGAGTTACCTGAACTGTTGGGGACTCACTCAAGAGATTTCAGAGGGGGAAAGGGGGGTTTTAGAGGAGAAGAATTTTAGTATGTTGCCTAGAGATGTTCTTGTGGTATTTTGGTGAAGAATGTGGCTGTCCAAAGAGTCTGCCTGAGGCCAAAGTGAAGAGATTTGGATTAATTAATTAATTCTGTTGGCAGAAGAAATCTCAAAATAGCCTGGTATAGACTCCATTGTATGGTTATTAGTGATAACTCTAATGAAGATTTACTTTAAAAAAAAAAAAAGAGCTGAACAGGGTACATTGAAATGCAAAATATACCTTTTACTACTGATGCCATATTGAGCAAAGACAGATGATTCAAAGTGTGAGAAATAAAACTGCAAACAGTTCATGCTGCATATACTGTAGGAATGGATGGTTTTAAGTCTGTCATACTTGGAACTGTTTTTGTCAGTGTGTCTGTGTGCAAATCCTTTGTGTTTTCACTATTGGTAACAATAACTTGCTCGGACTCAAAATGTATTATACAATATTTAGTTTATTATTCATATTGCAATTATATTCATCCTGATCATGTCCCTTTTCTGTCAACAGGAGCTTAGATATACTGCACTGATCCTTTTATTTATTCTTTTGTGTTTGTTTTCAGTGGTTTGGGAGTTGAGACAGGGTCTCACTACGTAGCTCTGGTTGTTCTGGAACTGTATAGACCAGGCTAGCCTCGAACTCACAGAGATCCGCCTGTCTCTGCCTCCCGAGTGCTGGGGTTAAAGGAGTGCGCCACCACCGCAGGCTCTGTCTATTCTTGGTATTTGTTAAGAAAGTACTTGCTTGGGAAGTTGATGGGTTTGTTTGAATTTTTCACTGCCCACAGCTCACTTGCCATACTAGATAGTAAAAAGGACAGGTATGAGTGCAGGTCACCCGAGGAGCAGAAGTCTGCTCTCAGCTGGTTTCCCTTCCTGGCTCTGAGCCTGTGTGTAGCCAGCCAGAGCTAGAGAGCTGAAGAAATACTGTGTTGATCTAGCCCACTGGAATGGCTTGATTTGCTGGCAGCACAAAACAGGTTGTTATAAATGGAGCCTACATTATTGCTTTGTAGAATCCTTTTGGCTTTTAGAAAGATTTTTTCCTTAGCTATGGACTGATTTATTTGAGGTCTTATGGGCAGTTGCTGTATTATAGTGCATTAATTGAAAGGCAATTGTTGCTATTTAGAATGCTCTGGAATTCTTGCCATCATTTGGTTCAGGGCTGTGTACCAGATTTGTAAGAGATAAAGGTTACTCTATTAAGTGGATTAGTAGCTTTTCCTAATTGCCATATCTTATTATGTTCTATATAATTAGAGTTATTATTGCCAGGATTGGCTGTTTACAATTTAACCACATGATGGTGAGGTGCATGAACTTAGCCAGACAGAGCTGAGTAATACTAGCTTCTCCTCCGCCATGGTAAAGGATGAAGTACTGTCTCATCTCTGACAGTTACTGGGAAAATGCACTTAACCCTTGCTCCTTGTCCAGAGTAAACACTCCGAAAAACGGCAGTAGTAGTTGTTACTGTTGTCTCGTGTATCCCAGACTAGCCTCAAACTCATTGTGTAGCCGAGGAGGAGCACCTTGAATTTCTGATCCACCTACTTCTACCTGCTGAGGACTGGGATTACAGGCGAGGCACCACCAGGACCTAACGCATGCTAGGCAGGTACTCCATCAGTCTAGTAGCCTAACCTCAAATAGTTAGCAGTTGGAGACTTGTTAGTTATATAATATACTCCAGTGACTCTAAGACTATCGATGTATTACATTCATACAGCTAAAACTATAACTAATTCATATAAAAGTGAAAAATGTATATGTTAAATAGGTACATGTGTTGAATATTTTTTTAATTGTAGTAAAATATACACTTACTGTTTAACTTTGAGATGGGGGTCAACCTGTGTTACCTGTGCTGCCCTCAGATGATTTCTCTTGCCTCAGCCTCCTGAGTAGCTGTGGCTACAAGCGGGTGCCGCTGCAGCTGACCATTTACCATTCACATGCACAGGAGCCTTAAATCAGTTCATTGCTTAATCTCCCCCACGTGAGGCAGCAGACGCACCCAGCACTCCATGTCCCCCTCTGCCTGGTCTCTGGTTACTCTGTTTACCTTCTGTCTGACTTAGAGTGTTCTACAGTCCTGAGTGGCAATTATCTTTGTATGTACATACATACATACTTTGTCTGTGTTACATACATGTGCGGGGAAGCCAAAGATCCATGTCAGGTGTCTTCTTGGTCACTCCCCATCGTGATTTCTGAGACAGGCTTTCTCAGTGAACCTGGTTTGTCAGTTGGGCTAGCTCTGGGATCTACCTGTCTCTGCCTCCTTAGTCCAGCTTCACTTCTCCAACACACCCCATCTAGGGGTTAAACTAGGGCCTTGTGCTCACTCTACCAACCGAGCCATCCCCTCAGTCCGCGGTCCTCAGTTATCTTTGTATAGAAATTGAATGTGTGTCCAGTGACCATGTCCAGTTCAGTCAGGTGTGTGCAGCAGCAGGCATGGCTCTGAGAATGAGACTTCCTACTTGAGATGATTTAAGGACTGGAGAAAAGGAGAGGCCCGTGAAACGCCTCAGCAGGTAAAGGTATTTGTCCCATTCCTAGGACTCACACAGTGGAAGGAGAGAACTGACTCTCAACATGTCCTCTGACCTCCATACAAGTACAGGCACGTCCACACACACAGATATTGTTAAAGAAGGACAGAATTTAGCTGGAGGATAGGAGGTCGCTTTTAAAAATATGTCTTATGATGCAGGTAAACATACACTCTCTTCTAGCCTCTTTCCTTCAGTGTTGTTTACTGAGCAACTTACCTTTTCCTTGCTGATTTTAGAAGGCTTCATTTAAGACTTTAAAACTGGGCCGGTGGTGGCGAAAACCTCTAAACCCTAGCACTTGGGAGGCGGAGGCAGACCTGCTGGTCTAAAGAGCAAGTTCCAGGACATCCAGAGAAACCCTGTCTCCAAAAACAAAACAATTAAACTGTTTCTCACAAGATGCATCGTCACACAGTTTTCCCAGGCTTAGTGTCTTGTGACTGTAAATTCGAGGGTCATGGAAAGGTGCAGGGTTTTGTTGTCTGTGGCCTGTGCCCTTTTCCTATGTAAATAAGAAATCTCAGTTTTTATCTTCAGAGGAAGAGCTAAAACATAATCAGTTCTATTTAATCTTTTAAACTTTATGCTAAATGTATTTGTCGTTAATGGCACAATTACATCTCATTTCCCTGTGCCACTTAAGACTAATTTTGGCAAAAATGAACTAAATGGGTGTGTAACATGCCTGGTGAGTGGGATCTTGGGAAGCCCAGCAGGAGCTTGAACTTGACAGTTGGAGAGGGCATAAACACAGTGGCAGGGGGAGATTGCCCACCTGTGCTCACCATTTGTAACATTTTAGGGCACTCTGGGATGTATTTTTTAGCTGCCCTTGTAAGCTGCAGGCACCCTGGGTGAGCAGCCCAAATGAGGATGACTTTGGCCTTCAGACCAATCACAGAGATGAAATCCAACTCCACAAATTTGTTATTTTAAAACGTAGAGGTATGCAGATTACAGCTTTAACGTTCTTCAACTTCATAAACATTTATATAAAGGGTGAAGGGCAAATACATACTCTCGCGGTGTGGCGTTTCTTATTTTCTGCTTGAGAGACATGTTCATTTCCCCTCCTTTTTATCTCCCTGTTGCCTTGACACGGCTGCTTCTGAACTCCATTCTCATCTCTCCCCACTGTGACAGTTCACTAGCACTTCACGGTACCGGAGACTCTTTCAACTCGTATTTTCCACCAGCTGTCAGTTGCAGAATAAGGCTGCTTTGTCTGGGGGAGGGTGGAGTCCTTTCTCAGCGGCTCCTCTTCCTTTGAAGCTACAGCACTTGAGGGACAATTGAACTGCTTTTAGGTTTCCTTACCACCCAGCTTTCTCTTCTGATGGATCCTGCCATGAACACACTGTCCTGTTGATGACATCGATTTGTTGCTATGGAAATAGTGGTGCTATCACAAATTCAACCCAGTGACTTTACTGCGGGTTCTTGCAGGAGAAATGGGCAAAGCTTTAGGGAAAACCTCATTAAAACTGAAAGCTGTCAGTTCTGAACAGTTGAAAGGTAAATGGAAGCAACCTTTACTATACACAGACAAAAAAGCAAGCTCTTTGCAATGCATGGTGTGCAGCTGGACGCCCGGGTGTGTATTCTGACCCTCTAAGAGCTGAAGGAGTGGGGTTTCCTAGGGTACTTACCCTCACATTGAAATCTCTTGACTGGGTTTGCACTGAAACGACCTTTCTTTGGATTTCCAGGACACGGGCAGCAACAAGTAGCCCCTTCGCCAGCCTCAGCAGCCACACCACCAGCCAGCAAGCCCCAGCCTCAGAATGGGAGCTTGGGAATGGGTAAGAGTTACTCAAGGGTATCCGAAGTGATGGGTCAAGATCAAAATAGTGTTTTAAAATTTACTCTGAGCTGGGCGGTGGTGGCGCACGCCTTTAATCTCAGCACTCGGGAGGCAGAGGCAGGCAGATCTCTGTGAGTTCAAGGCCAGCGAAGGCTACACAGAGAAACCCTGTCTTGAACCACCAAAAAATAAATAATAAAATAAAATAAAATTTACTCTGAGACTAAACACTTTTCAAAGTTCTCTTCATGGTTCAGGCACAGTAACCTAGGCCAGCACTTAGAGGTAGAGGCAGGGGGATCAGGAGTTCAAGGTCATTCTCCACTTCATAACAAGTTCAAGGCCAGCCTGGGTTACATAAGACTCTCAAAACAAACAAACGAGAACTTCCATTCATGGTAGACTGCAAAGAACAATTCTAATTAAGTGTTCATCTTTTTACAGCCTACCATCCACTTGTTTCCTTTGGTTTATTTCCAGGTTTCTCATTGGAGGCTCTCATAGGGTTTTCATCACTTCCCTTGAGACAGAATTGGTCCTGTTGACCGTGGCTTCTATTTTCTCTCTCTTTTAACTTTCTCTGTAGCAGATCTTGATGGGGTCACTTGGTGTACTTCCTGGCCTTCGTTTAAGGAGCCTCTCTGTCTGAGGTGCCACCCTTGGAAACTGTGGTCCATAGAAGATGGCTGAATTTACTTTCAGAGTTTGGTTGTTACTGGTTTTTGTTGCCATATCATGCTGCCTTCTTCCTTTTCAACTCTTTCTATTTTAATTCTACTTAAGATTTATCTATTTATTTATTGTGCCTGTGAGTGCCAGTGTGCAGGTGGAGACCAGGAGACAACTTGCTGGAGTCAGTTGTGTGTCCTGGGGATTGAACCTAGGTCTCCAGGGTTGGTGACTGGCACTTGGATCTGCTGAGCCATCTCTCTTCCCCCCCCCCCCTTTTTTTAATGCTTTTTCCTTATAAATTAGTGTTAATGTGTCACCAAG
>CABHPH010001045.1:0-24107 GCA_902168325.1 Peromyscus nudipes | reverse complement strand
ATATATATATGGGATGCACATATATATATGGGTGTCAGCAAAGCACCCACACATATAAAATAAACAGGATTACACTGTGAGGTCAGAAACTTGGGGCTCTCTCTCCCTCCTCTTCCTCTTGTTGTGGTGTAGCATGGCAGATATCTTAACTGTGATGGCAGATTCGGTATCGGAAACTCGTTTCCTGCAGCTTGTCTGGATAAGATTTCAGCCATTTCGTTAAGTTTCTTACCCATCTGTAACATATTGCCTGACAGAAAAGTAACAGTGAAATCAAATCGAGAGCAACTTGAAAGCATGACTTGTTAGAGCGTTTTTGGCAGCAGCTCCTGACTGTGAAGTACCCCATCATTTAGGTTGCAGGCGTGAGAAAGACGGACTGCTGAATCATCGGGGTTCAGCACGCTTTCCCGTGGGCTTTGAGCCTGTCATTCAGGATCCAGAACTTTTTGTTTTCATTATTGGAATATTAAACTCTTCCTTTTAAAAATGTTTTAGATAACATTTTAAAAATTATTTTAGAGAGATGTGTAAAGGCTAGAGAACCACTTGGTGGTCTTCCACCTCTACATAGGTTCCAAGGATTGACCTGGGGTGGCCAGGTTTGTTCGCACAGCAGGTACCTCCCTTTATCTACTGGACCATCTTGCCAGCCTCCTTATTTACATTTTTAACTGAGATGGTTCAGTCATATCCATAGGCTCAGCTAGTTGAACTTCTCTTGTTTTATCAGAACTGATAGCTTGAAAGTGTGACTGTTCGGGGGAATCTGTGGCTGATATGTAAAGTTGAATTATATTGTAAAATAAAATAAAATAAATTTAAAAAAAAAAAGTGTGACTGTATATGTAGGTTTCTGGACTGTCTGCAGCCCTCTGGGGTCTCTTTACACTCAAGTGCTGCTCCAGAGATGTTATCTAAATGCCAAAATGGCCAGCTCTCGCTGTTCAGAGTGTGGAGCAGCACAGTTCTAATGTGCTCTCACTTGCTTTGCAGGGTGAAATCAGAGCGACTGCTTTCAATGAGCAGGTGGACAAGTTCTTTCCCCTTATCGAGGTGAACAAGGTAAGACGGCAACGAGTCGGAGCCGACATCAGGCCAGTAAGGGCCGTGAGCACAATGGGCAGGTTGCATTGTGGGGAAGGGTTTTGATGGAGTCACCAGCATTCCTTGACTTGACCTCTTTTGCAGGTGTATTATTTCTCAAAAGGCACTCTGAAGATCGCTAACAAGCAGTTCTCGGCTGTTAAAAATGACTATGAGATGACCTTCAATAATGAGACTTCTGTCCTTCCCTGTGAAGATGGCCATCACTTACCCACCGTTCAATTTGACTTCACAGGGATCGGTGACCTAGAGAGCAAGTCTAAAGACTCACTTGTAGGTCCGTCCAGGGTCGAGGGCGAAGAGTGGTGTTTGGGGCGGTGCACCGCTAACACACTTGCCAGGCACCCCCGGGTTGTGTTTGCAGAGGGGCCTTGAACTGTGCTGTTACAGGCTGTTTCGTGTTTCAGACATACTCGGGATCTGCAAGAGCTATGAAGATTCCACTAAAATTATAGTGAAGTCTACCAACAGAGAAGTTGCTAAGAGAAACATCTATCTGATGGACATGTCAGGGAAAGTGGTGACTGCAACTCTCTGGGGAGAAGATGTGAGTCCTTGCGTCGACAGAGTCCGGGGTGGGGTGCTTGTCCCTCTGGGCTGTGGGGCTTTAGCTCCAGAGGGACAAAGAGTTGTGCTGTCCATCATTTACTTGAAATCTTTACTTGTGTGAGATGATCGGTTACTTCAGCTTCCCGCAGGGGAATGTCCCTTACTCTACCTCAGGAAGGAGAGATAGATTAGTTTCCTGGAAGTCTGAGCAGCTTCTTGAGTGTAAGGTCTGTCCTACGGAGTCCACATACATGGACAGTATTCACTGCTGCTGACTGTTCTCCATGAAAATACCCTGTATCTTCTTCCTACCAGTGATGCTTGTTTGTGTGCATTTGCTTTGCAGGCCGACAAGTTTGACGGTTCCAGGCAGCCTGTGATGGCTATCAAAGGAGCCCGGGTCTCTGACTTTGGTGGACGGAGCCTCTCTGTCCTGTCGTCTAGCACTATCATTGTGAATCCTGACATCCCAGAGGCCTATAAGCTTCGTGGATGGTAGGTTTCGTGGACCTCGCTAAGTGGTCACCTGGGCTCAGGCTTTGAGAAGAGCTGATTTCCATCAGCACGTGAGCTTATGCTGAGCCTTTGCTATGGAGTGGAGTGGTTCCTGTATTTCTTGGAGGCATTATGCCTTCTGAGATGGTAGCCTGAAAGCCCTTAAACTGACAAACCATTATCCCCTGATGAACCTAGAGAATCAGAGAAAGCAATTAGAATGTAAGTACTGCGTGCTGACCTTGATCCCTGAAAGCAGGGTACGGCAAGGCTTTAGCAGCTGCATGCTGGAAGAATGTGTCCAGAGCATCTTTTGCTCCTAGGTTTGAGCTGTGGGCAGCTGATGTGGGGGTAGAGTGTACTTTTTCACTCTGTGGAGTCTCTGGAGCTGGTCACATCTCCAATGATGTGTATTCACTGGTCTCATACAAAGCAGGGTGGGAACAATGGGCTTTTTGTTGGCCTTACATCGTTATTCCCAAAGCACTCAAGAGACGAGGAGAGCTTGTTAAACTCCCCACACTGTATCTAGTTTTTAAGGCATTAAAACTCTGCCTTAGAAGAGCACTTCATCCTGAGAATGTCATGTGGAAGAATTGATGTGGGCAAAGAGAATACTTTACCCATCCCAAGCTTAAGTCATTTGTATAGCTGTAGTCTGGGGGGGCGGGAGGGAGTGTTTCCATGGAAGCTATGACTTAGAGTTTAGGGAACTAAAGAAATAGCTTATATTTTATGTTCCTCATTTTTGTTTTGAGTTTGATATACACCAGTAACAGTAATATTTAAATAATTTGATTGAACATCTCCTGGAGTATCTTTATCGCTTACTCCACCCTCGTCTACCTCCATCTATTTAACTGCTGATAGCTAGCATTGCATTATATGACAGAATCCCATAATAGTCTAACTAGGAACAATCATGTTGTTGGTTTGCTTTTGTTGATTGACTTTCTTCCAGGCTCTGAGCACAACTCCAGGTTAATTGCATGCCCACATTAAGGTGTTCATATTTCACTGTCAGTAACTGATCACAGAAAACACAGAAAGGCATATCTGTCCCCTGAACAGAATATCCTGTCATTGATCTGTGAGAAATCCAGTGCACACACTCCACCCAGGCAAAGATTAGCGACGTTTAGATCTTGGAACTGATGGAGTAGAATATTTATTAGAAGAAGGGCTGCCCATCTCCTTGCTCTGTTTACTCCTGATGAGCTGTCTTTGGTGGCAAATGTCTACGTAAAGTTTTGGAAACTGTAAACTTGTGCAGCTAGTAGTGAAGCAGATTATGGACTCTGTCCTCTGACGGATGTGGCTGCTTGCCTGACGGAGACGGTGACGACCTGTGGCCTAGGGCAGCAGCCACTCTGGGTGGTCTCTTTTAGGGAGTCAGTTCTGTATGTGGCTAGCATACAGTTACCTACCACTTGGGTGTTTGATATATTTGTGTTTTTTTGAGACAGGGTTTCTCTGTGTAGACCAGGCTGGCCTGGAACTCAGAGATCCGCCTGCCTCAGCCTCACTGCTCTGCCCCTTGCATGTTCTTTCTGCCTTCTGCCTGGCCTCTCTTCCTTCACGCTAGCCAATGGATGGTCAAGAGGCTTGGCAGTGTAGTGAACTGACCTCGGGTCCGTGTTGGTCTTTGAGCAGAGTGCAGTCAGCTTTAATAATAATGTTCTATAAATGAATTTAACCTTGGTATTTGCATAAACAAATTCTCACTGAGAAAACAAATCTCTAACAAGGCAGATAATGCCTTCTGATGAAGTACGTTGAGTTCTATTACTGATTAGGCTTAAAAGATTTTCTGCCATGAAAACATTTTTGGCTGACTCATGAAACAGAAATGTCCCTTTTCATCTGATACATTTCAGTGATTGAGGTGAAGGCTTGAAGCCCGGGGGAGGACCAGTATTTCTTCTGTTGCTGACTTTGGTCACAGTGTTTGATATGCAGCCCAGTTTGGGAAGGGGTCTATGGCACTTTGGCATTGTTTGTACTGAAGCGGGGGTGGGGGGTGGGGGTGTCCATCAAAGCCAGTGAGATTGCATTTCTTCAGTGAACTGAGGTGTGCTGGGCCCCAGGTGAGGATAGAGAGCCCCTGGCTGGTATATCCACACAGCACATTTGAGAAGGATGCAAAGTTCCTGTCACCATTGCCTTTTTTTTTTTAAGGTTCGACTCAGAAGGACAAGCCTTAGATGGTGTTTCCATCTCTGACCTCAAGAGTGGAGGTGCCGGAGGGAGCAATACCAACTGGAAGACCTTGTATGAGGCTAAATCGGAGAACCTGGGCCAGGGTGATAAGGTACCTCACATCTCACTTCACAGAAAGCCCAGAAAGCGACAGAGGGTTGTGTTTTTAAATCTGCTTTCAGGTGCTAGCTCAGGGCTGTGTTCTCATCTGGGACCCCAGAGCCTTGGTAGCCCCAGAGCGCCAGTTGGGGTGTATTGTAGCCTCTGGTGTGAGGCAGGAAAGTGTGAGGAGTCCCTGGATCCTGAGGAAATGGTGATGACCAGACTTCGCAGCATAGTGTGAACTGACCTCAGGTCCGTGTTGGTTTTTGAGCAGAGTGTCATCCAGGCTGTCCAGCGTCAGGCAGCTCCTCTGTTTCAGCCTGAGTCATAGACGGAGAGCCGCTGCTCTCCCGCCAAGGACAGGCTCAGGTGTTTGCCTTTAGTTGCAGCTTCTATTTCAGTGTTTACTTAATGATCGTCTTCCTCCCTTGGCCTAACCTGCATTCTGTTGGATATTTGAATCATTTATTTCTATTGTGTCCCTAAATATCACTCGCTGCTGCTCTTTATTGTCGTCATATACAGTGTGGGTTTTCTTCCTCACTGTCGCGTCTCACTGTGCACGCGATCCATCATTGTCATCCACAGCAACTTATAATACTATTACAGAACAGCTTGAGAATTAAACACTGGCTGGGTTCTGTCTCCCTTGTCACCCAGTGGCTCTCTGAAACTAAAGACAGACAGTGTGCGGTCAGAATGGACCATCCAGGACCCTGTCTGCACTCCAGCTTTGAGTCTGACTCTGACCTGGACATACAGAGAAACTCTTTAGGCGTTCTCCTAAGATTTATTTCTCTACAGCTTTCTCTTTACAGTTTTTTTAAGTTATATTTTATTTGGGAGTAGGGCGTGCATTTTCCACTGCAATATATAGGATTCAAACTCAGCTCTCCCTGTAGGTCCCAGAGACCAGACTCAAGTCATCCATCTTGACAGCGGGTGCCTTCACCCTTGAACCCCGGCTTATAGGCCTAAGCTTTCTTTCTCCTTAATGTTTTTGCTTTACGTGTGTTCTCCCTGAATGTGAAACCAGATGAGTGGCTGGTGCCCGAGGAGATCAGAAAAAGGCATCAGATCCCCTGGGACTGGAATTATAGGTGGTGGTGAGCCACCACGTGGGTGCTGGGGAACTGAACTTGGGTCCTCTGCAAAAGCGACTAGTGTTCTTAATGGCTGATCCATCTCTCCATCCCCCACCCCTCAAGCCTTCTTATGTGTTCAGTTCTGTGGAGCTGAGGGTTAACCCAGCACCTCATGCATGCTAGGCCAGCTCTTCCACTGAGCTTTACCCCCAGCCCTAAAGCTCTCTGAACTAGGTACTAGCACAGTCTTTTTAAATGGCCACATTGTTTTGTCCCTCTGGTCTAAAACATCAGGTAGATCCAACGTGAGCCAGGTATGACGGCAAATGCCTTTAATCTCAACACTTGGGTGGCAGAGGCAAGTGGATCTCTGAGTTCGAGGCCAGCCTGGTCTGTATAGAGAGTTCCAGGATAGCTAAGGCTAATTAAAAAAGACCTAGTGGTTGGTAGCCTAGCTCTGAATTCAGGGTATACCTGGATTCTGCAGTTACTTCACATTGAACCTAAACAAAAACATGGACCATATGAGAGCGTCTGTGTGGGGTCCAGAGGTAAAGCAGGTATCCAGAGCCCTTAACATGACTTAGTCCTTCTCAGTTACTTACCAGGGACACCTCTGTTACAAGGTCTTAGTCGTGGGTACTTTGGCATTCTCTTGAACTTTATTCAGTCCAGGAGTTGCTGGTCAAGGCTATGAACTTAATGTCTGTTATTGTCAATAAAATTTTATTGAGCTGGGTGGTGATGCTGCGTGACTTTAATATTGGAGGCAGAGGCAGGTGGATCTCTGAGTTTGAGGCCAGCCTGATCTACAGAGTGAGTTCTAGGTCTACACAGTGACAGCCAGGGCTACACAGAGAAACCCTGTCTAAAAAAAAATAAAATAAAATAAAATAAATTTTTTTTATTAGATCATCCTCCATTTCATGTTATTGTCTGTTGTCTTCCCCACAGCAGCAGGTTGAGGAGTGCCAGGAGAGACTGACTAAATGGCTTGTTGGGCCTGAAGTTTTTCTCTGGCTTGTTCAGGAAAAGTTCACTGATCCCTACAAATAAGGGTAGAAACCACTGTCATTGTATAGAACAGTGTGCTTGGCCAGCAGGGTGACTCAGTGGGTCAGGATGCCTGACCCCAGCCTGGCAGGACACGTGGGGAAGGAAGAGCACCAGCTCCCACAAGTTGTCCTCTGACCTGTACACACATCATATAAAAACACACATAGACACACAAAAGAAATACATATATTTTTTAAATACTATGTGCTGGCAAGATGACTTGGCTGTTAAAGATTTAAAGGCATTTGTCCTGCTATCTTGGAAACTTGAGTTCCCTAGAACCACAGTGGAAGGAGAGAACTGACTCCTGAAAGTTGTCCTCTGGTCTCCACAAACACACCGTGGCACGTGTTCACCTGCATTAGTATACATGTGATCATCATACACATGGAGATACACATATATAACAAATAATAATAAGTAAAAAAGAATTACATGGCCAGGTATGGTGGGTAAAAACTCTTGGAGGCAGAGGCAGGCAGATCTCTTGAGTTCAAGGCTAGCTAGTGAGATGCTGCCTTAAAAAAAAAAAAGTGCGGGGCTGGAGAGATGGCTCGAGAGGTTAGGTCCTGAGTTCAATTCCCAACAACCACATGGTGGCTCACAACCATCTAGAATGAGATCTGGTGCCCTCTTCTGGCCTGCAGGCAGAACACTGTATACATAATAAATAAATCTTTAAAAAAAAAAAAAGTGCCTGAGTGCTGGCTTATTGCCTCTGGGTTTGCATGTAGCAAACACAGAGTGCACAATTCTCCATGATCAGTCTGTGAGCATGGGAACTAGAGTACACGTGCATTTGCCACTTGCAGGTAAGGGCAGCCTCGAGTGGCCTCTTCAGGCCCCAGTGTGCCTTGCTGATTCGGGTCTCTGTGATTCTTTCCTCCTGTAGGCCGACTACTTCAGCACCGTGGCGACGGTGGTGTTTCTTCGGAAAGAGAACTGTATGTACCAGGCCTGCCCAACCCAGGACTGCAATAAGAAGGTGATTGACCAGCAGAATGGGTTGTACCGCTGTGAGAAGTGTGACCGGGAGTTCCCCAACTTCAAATACCGCATGATCTTGTCGGTGAGTAGAATGGTTAGTGAGAAGCCTTATGGTGGTCATTGATTGGCTGTCATGGGCAAGACCCAGGGGTAGGGGTTTACGAGAGAACCCAGGTGGTTCGTGATAAGGAACTCACAGATGAGTTCATGTTAGGGAGCTTACTGCTGCCCTGTAAATAAGGAAGTAGGGCCTTTGCCCTGACTGAGCAGCGGTATTCGTACTCCTGACGCTTCTTATGCCCAAAAGTTGCATTGAGCTGCCCTAACAAATGGCAGCCCTCTGTGATGCTGGTGGTCACAGTGTTCCTGGTGCTTGCCTCCTCACTGTTGCGAAGATAAATGAATTTGAAATTGCATTTCTGGAGAGCAATAATTGTATCTATACAGCCAGCGCCTGTGGTATTTTTCTTACGGATACTCTGTTTTTTTAGAGGAGTGTGCCCGGGTACGATTGTTGCTCTTTACTCTGCTTTAGTTTGATTTGACAGTAATGTGCCACAGCCTTTAAAATGTTCCTATTTCCTGATACAGAAGCCACCTACAGGGAATTTATTCTGAAGCAATAATCAGCAGTATTACAGCTGTGTGAAGGTGTTTACTTTGTAAAGTTGGAGTCAGCTTAAATGCCCTTCTGTTCTGTGTTGCTTTCCTTTAGTAAAGAGCCACTATAGTGAGTAGAAGACTATAAAGACCTTAGAATTTACAGCTTTTAGGCTGGGTTTGTAGCTCAATGGATGACACATGTCTGTAATCATAGTACTTGTAGGTGGAGACAGGAGGATTAGCCATTCAGAGTCATCCTCAACTACATAGCAAGTTCAAGGCCAACTGGCTAGCTTGGGCTGCAGGAGATCAGGTCTCAAAGAAATAAAACAAAACAAAACAGCCAGGCAGTGATGGTGCATGCCTTTAATCCCTTCTCTCGGAAGCAGAGGCAGGTGGATCTCTGAGTTCAGGACAACCAGGCTACACAGAGAAACCATGCCCCAAAATGAATGAATGAATGAATGAACGAACGAACAAAGCAAAAGGAATTTGGGGTTGGGATGTGGCTGCCAGTGAAGTGGGTACAGTGCTAGGGTGAGAAAAGAAAATCAAAAACAAAAAGAGCGCTGTCGGGGTGAGGACTGGGTTCAGGGTCAGTTCGGTCCTGGAGCTCACTGGGCATCAGCCTAGCCAGTTCCTGAGCTCTGTTCAGTGAGAGACTCTGACTCAAAAGATGGTGTGGACAGTAGAAGACACTGAGTGTCAGTCTCTGGCCTCCACCTGCATGCACATAATGCCACACACACCGTAAATTTAAAAAAATGTAAATGTGAACTCAGCCCTTGGGAGGCTGAGGCAGGAAGATTGTAAGTTGGGCCTTCTTAGACTACACAGTAAGGCTTTGTTTTTTAAAAAATAAAATAGCTGAGCATGGTGGCATATGTCTGTACTCAGCACTTGTGGGGGCGGGGGAGAGTTCAAGGCCGGCTTTGATTACATAGCAAGTTTGAGGTCAGATTAGGTTGCATTATATGCATCTCAGAAAACCAGAAGATGCCAGGTGTGGAGAGAGAGAGAGAATAAGTAAGTAAAATAGAATGAGAAGAGCCCACTCTCATTGTTGGGAGCTCATTCGAAACTTCCGGTGCAGAGCCGTTTGCATTTAGAGGGAGAGCACAGTCTCATGTGATTTGTTGGATATTGTACTAACAGTGAACAACGGGGTGGCAGAAACAGGATGCTTCTTCATATAAGGGGGAACCATCCAGTTGAAGCATTGAAAATTGGGGGAGGGTGTGTGTGTGATGGCAGTGTCTTTTTCCCTTGGAAACAGGAAAAGGTCATCTCCTTGGTGTATCTTCCTTTTGTTACTTATTGGCTGAAATAATAGAGAGTTGTGTTTTTCAGGTGAACATTGCAGATTTTCAAGAGAATCAGTGGGTGACGTGTTTCCAGGAGTCTGCGGAGGCTATCCTTGGACAGAACACTGCCTACCTGGGGGAGCTGAAAGAGAAGGTTGGCACTGGTTTATTAGCACTGTGATAGTGCACGTGGTATGCTGCTGAGCTGCTTACTGCTTGCTTGTTCGGGTGTTGAGTATGAGTTCTCCTGGTACTGGGCGTCTCACAAGGGGTAATGAATCGGGGACCATGAAGCAGCTTTCCACAGAAGCACAAACCACGTGTGTCCCCTTCACTGTCTCTCCACATCAGAGCTGGGGTGCTGCAGTCTAGAGCTACCAGGTGTCTTCGGAAATAACTCAAAGTTCGGGTGTGCTTTTTTTAACCTAATAAACACCTTTTAGGAAAGTTGAGTCAGATCTTGGAATAGGTGCACATCCAGGGTACTTGTATTTCAGGTTGTCAGATGGGGTTCTTACAAAGTGACTTTGTTTTAAAGGTCACTTTACATGCCATGGTGATAATTCCTGCCTGTTGTCCCAGCGCTTGGGCTGAGGCAGGAGGATCACCCAGAGTTTCAGGCCAAACTAGTTTACGTTGTGAGTACAAGGCTAGCCTGGACTGCATAGCAAGACCCTGTCTCAAAAAAAAATTATGTGTGTGTGTGTGTGTGTGTGTGTGTGTGTGTGTGTGTGTGTATGTATGTATATGTGAATGAGTTGGGACCCTTGAAATGGCTCACTGAGCAAAGCCCTTGCCATGCAAGTCTGAGGACCCCTGTGAAGCGGGAGGGGGAACCAGCTCCATAAAGTTAGCCTCCGACCTCTGTGTGCACCTGCGGCATGCACGCACACACAGTAAAAACATTTTTTTTAAAAAATAACTAATTTCATCTTTACTAGTTTGCCTTTTTAATGCATTCAATTTATTTAATGTAGAGAGTGGGTTACTGATTATGCCAAACATAAAGATACTTGCTGAGTTAAAGACTAGTAAGAGCCGTTGTACCTTCAAGGCCGTGGAAACTGGCATCGGTCTATACAGTGTCCTTTTCCCTCCATTTCCTCCATGTTGGTTGCACACTTGTGAAGGCCACAAAGAAAAAGAATTGCCATTTGTTTTGATGTGCTTTTCTTCCTCTTTCTGTCCTCGGTTCTGTTGGGTTCTGCCCTTGCCTCCTTTTTAAATTATCCATGAGTTCTCTGAAAATAGGCCCACGAAGTCCTTTTACAGAAATAAGTGGAATTGACTTTTAAAGTGCAATAGTCTTTTATCTGTTTTGCCTGGTCCTCTATTTTCATATCAGATTTTCAGGCTCCGGGCAGCCTTTCAGGATTTTTATGAGCTTATTATAGTTGACTGTTCTGAGCTGGTGAATGAGGACATACAGGACCATGGTGCTCTGGGAGTATGCATCCATGCTTCCCTTAGCCCTAAAGACTAATGGCATCCAGCTCAAGTTTTTGAAGATTTAACACATTGTTTTGTTTATATGTTGAAAGTCCAAGGAATACTTTTTTTTCTCAAATAACATCTTCAAGAAGAAGTCTATATGATAAAGCTTTTTTCATACCCGTGTGACCTACAGGGGTACTTAGCTTATGAACTGTTAGTTTTATGTAAAGTTTTAAGTTCATGTGTTTTATGCCTCAGCAGTCTGAGGCAGGAGAATGCCAAGGTAAAGACCAACTGGGCAACTTAGTGAAAACCAGAGGAGGGCTGAGCACCCCGGTTATATCACCCCACCATACCCCCAAACTACAAAACAGCTTTTAAAAAGATTACAGTAAAGTAACCAAATCGGATAGCGTTCAAGGAGTGTGAGAAGAGGAAGGCATCCCCCAGCCGCCTCCTGGCATCGCCCCCTCCACCCATCTCCTCCACTTGCTCCACATGGCAGTAGCTGCAAATACAGAGGCTGAAATGAACGTGTTTCTTCGTAATGCTTTTCCTGTCCAATTCTCTTGTTTTATTTTGAGATAGGGTGTCACTCTGTAGTCCACGCCAGCCTATATAGCTGATGCTGGCTTCATGCTCATTATAATCCTCTTGCCTTAGCCTCCAGAATACTGTAATTACAGGCAAAGGGCGCTATGCCCAGCTTTTCCAGCCTTTTCTAATTATTTTAATATTTTTTATTATTATTAATGTTAATTGTTATTTATTAAATTTGAGACTAAGTTCTTAATATAGTCCTGAAACTCACAAATATCCACCTGCCTCTCCAGTGCTGGAGTTAAGGACTTGTGCTACCAGGCCCAGCTCCTACTCAATTTTATTTTATTTTAATTATTTGTTTGTTTGTTTGTTTATTATGGTTTTTGAGACAGGGTTCCTCCGTAATGGCCCTGGCTGTCATGGAACTCTCTTTGTAGACCAGGCTGGCCTTGAACTCAGAGATCTGCCTGCATCTGCCTCCCAAGTGCTGGAATTAAAGGCGTGCGCCACCACTACCCACTCACCATTTTTATTATGTTTGTGTGTGAGTGTTTTACCTACATGTATATATGTGCACCACTTTCTTGCCTGGTACGTGAGGAGGCCAGGAAGGGCATCGGATCCCCTGGAACTGGAGTTACAGGTGGCTGTGAGCTACCATGAGGGTGCCAGGAAGGGGACTCTTGACTTCTCAAGAGCAATATGTACTCTAGCCACTGGGATATCTCTCCAGCCTCCCCTACCCACTTTTTTTTTTTTTTTTTTGGTTTTTTTTTTTTTCGAGACGGTTTCTCTGTGTATCTTTGCGCCTTTCCTGGAACTCACTTGGTAGTCCAGGCTGGCCTCGAAGTCACAGAGATCCGCCTGGCTCTGCCTCTCGAGTGCTGGGATTAAAGGCGTGCGCCACCACCGCCCTGCTACCTACCCACTTCTTAATGCACAGTGAGCTGCTAGGTCTCAGGTTTCTTCCCCCACAAGTATTCCAGATCTTAATTGTGTTTCCTAAGAGTATTTAAAAATTCTTAATTGCGGCAAAATGAACATAAAAATACCATTATGTGTTGTTTTTCTTTTTCTGTTGGAACCATCTTGAAATACATGGTGCCATTACCACATTCAAGTTCTCAGGCCCCGTCTTCCACATCTTCCCATCTTTCCCTTGAAGCCCTATCCCCCTAGGCAGCGGTTCTCCACTCCTCCTTTCCCTGGCACCAGCGGCCAGGGTTCTGCTTCTGTGGATTTAATAAAGTCTGTTCTCAGTTCCACACAGCCAGCCAGCTAGGGACCAGAAATATTTGGGGATAAATTGCACATTTATTGACCATGTGCAGATTATGTTTCCTTATCATTGTCCACCAACCAAGCCATGTAATGCTCACATGATATTTACATTTGGTATTAGGAGTAATCTGCAGAAGATTCACAGCATACAGGAGGGTGTTCATGGGTTTTGTGTAAACAACCTTTTTACATATGGAACTTGAATATCTCTGGAATTCAGTGTCCGATAGAGGTAGGTTCCCAGGTCCAGTCCTCTGTAAATACTGAAGGGAAAACAGTACTCCTAAGTAAAGTGTTTTGATTTTTAATAAAAGTCTACTTAAACAGTTTTATGTAATGAAACACCTACAAATTAGTCATTCCTAAGAAATTGCAACCCTCCGGGCTGCTAATTCTCGGTATTTTCAGCGGCTAAGGTATTCTCCAGCAATTGCCGTGTATTGTTTTACAGAACGAGCAGGCATTTGAAGAGGTTTTCCAGAATGCCAACTTCCGATCATTTACATTCAGAATCAGGGTCAAGCTGGAGACCTACAATGTAAGTAAGGTTACTGGGGCAGAAGGCTGTGATGGGAAATCGCTGTTTGCTGACCACAGCAGCGCTTCAGCGTTAGAGGCAGGGGATTACCCACAGGTGCGACGACACCTGTGGCCTGCACGCTCATGGAATCTGCCTGCACTTGGGTGCTGTTACCAACTTGTGTGCAAGTTTGGGAGCCACCTCAGGTTTGCTGTCTTGTCTGAACACGGGGGAGAAGATAGTATGGCCTTTTCTATTACAGCCTTAAGAAAATGATGTGTGTGGACTCTTGTTTCCCACAATTTAGGTTCTAAAAATCAGTATATTAAACAGATAGCACCTGCAGGTAAAAGTACTTCGATGAGTCTTTAAATTAACCCTAATATCATAGCGTTGCATAGTTGTGTAATAAAGATCATTTACTGGACAGTCACTGTCCTGGCCCCTGTCCATCTATTATCTCTTGATCCTTGGAGCACCTAGATGTAGGCATATAGAGAAGGAGTCTCTGAATCTACTGTCATGGAGCAGAACCAAGATTCCAACCCAGGCGGTCTGACTCCATCCTTAGAAATGTCAGTTCGTTTAGTAATTACTAAGCATGTGGACACATGAAGCCAACCCCCCCCCCCCCCCCAAGCTAGACTTGTGTGCTGCTGGGTGTTACCCTGTTCTGCCTCAGAGATGCTGTTTAGTTCCTGGAGACAAGCTGAATGAGAGCTCTGCCAACTCCCCTGCAGCCACCAAGTTCACACATTCTAAATTACCATCTCCGTAGCTATTGGGTGGTTGTGCTAACTGAACGTTGGTGGGATACAGTGTCAAGAAGTTGGATGTGTTAAAGGAGACTGTGGGGTTATTCTCTCTCCTCATGGTATGGACAGGGATGGTGCAGGGCAGACGGGTAACCTTGCCCAGAGCTGGAGCAGAAGCCAGATTTCCTGCTGCTGCGGGTGCTTTTTCTGGATGAAAGTGAGCTTTTAGGACGAGTTAGCTGACTGCCCTGGGCCCCCGGTGCACCCATATAAAGACAATAGAGCCTAGAGTCTACTTCAGTGGGATGCTAGGTCTGAGCACATGGTGCCGAGGATGGGCAGAGGGTCTCAGAAGGAGATCTGCCCACTGACCCATCATCTCCAGAATTTCATAGCACTTTCTCTGGGAATTTCTAAATTCCCCTTCTTCCTGCTGGACTCATTGAAGCCACTGGAGCAAAGGAGGTTATCTCCACTGCTCCGTGCCAGGCTGTACCACTCACAAAAGGCTCTTCTTTTCAAAGGATGAATCTCGAATTAAGGCCACTGTGATGGACGTGAAGCCCATCGACTACAGAGATTACGCCAAAAGGCTGATCATGAACATCAAGAGGAACGTATGATGTGAGCAAGTAGTTCTGATGGCCAGAGCTGGAAAGTAAAGAACTGAAGTAGAATGGCTTTCTTCCCACCCGGTGTGACAACCCTGTGACAGCCTCACAGTGCAGAGCCCTGAGGGGATGCTGGCAGCCTGTCTAGGCCCCTCTTGGGACTCATTGGTCGCCAAAAGACAATGTGCTCAGAGGGCTGTGTATAAACCATCAGCCGCCACTCAGCAGGCAGGTAGCATAGCACCAGCCCCTCCCCTGTCTTCAGGCTTTTGTCGGATTTACTAAGATTTTGTTCTCTTCAAACAGGAATTATGTCACAGGTAATTGACCCTACTTTGGATAATGAGGTGAATTATGTAACTGGGGTTTGCTTTTCCAGTGGTGGTACCTTTGTGTCTTAGGTTCCTCCTGGGGGGGAGTGAGAATGGGGGAGAACCCAGGTGTTTAGGGGGTACATCTCCCTGGAATCAAAGGCTTATTACTCTTTGCAGAGGTACCACATGGTCATTAATGCTTGGAATAGCAAAAGGGTAGAATTATTAATAAAAAGCCTATCGTTAATATCTGAAGACCATCCTTCCTTCAGGGTTTAATAGATTTAATAGACTGAGTCAGATGGGTCTGATATTAATCAAAATTGTCTCTTCTGAGGACGGCTGATAAGCATTGACTTGCTGTCCCCTAGGGACATCCAGGCAACTGCAAAGCATTGCTTGAGTTTTCACTTCAATTAATGTTGCATTTGGTGCTGGATGCGCCATCTTTACCTGTACATTTTTTTCTTGCATTCGTATATTTCATTTTTGATTAAAGCTGTGGTAAATAGGGAAAATTTCAGAGAGCACTCCTTTGTTTCCCTTGCTTTGTTTGAATAAACGGTATATCTTTGTTTGTGAATCCGACTTTCTTTGACTGTAAAGGGTTCTTGTAACTGGAAAGCAATTAATTAGCCTTCGTAATAAATAATCACTAGGGAGAGATGTTAACTCATTACAAACTCAGAGATTAGGCTGAGGCCTGGAGATCATTCTTACGAATGTTAGCAACCCTGAAATGCATCTTTAAAGGAATGAAAACACAAAAAAGGAAAAGCCATTGTGCCCAAGAATGCTGATGATCTGGCACTTTGGGGTTTTATTGATGTTTATACAGCAGCCTAACACCAAGCAGGCTTTGAAATGTGTAGACAGTGAGCAAGGAAGAAAACAGTAATTATGCTACTAGGCTTTTCATTCGGCAAGAGCATGCTTGCTCTGTGTGTTCCTAATCATATTAATTATCTATCTGGTTGCTGCAGCCCACCTCTTGGCATTTGCTGCACATCTCTGCCAGTATCCAGGCAGCATTGCAGTCCCCCTGCAGCTGCAGGCGTGGCTTTTAATGTGTGCCCTCAAGCTTGTGGTGGCTTTATGGAGCCCAGGGTCATGGCAGGCACCCTGCGTTTCAGGTGCTTTTCTTGTTGCTATGGCAAAATACCATCCGAAGCAGCTTACGGGAGGAATGGCTGCTTCTGGCTCACAGTTTGAGGGTACCATCTATCGTGGTGGAGAGGGTGGGACAGCTCTGGCTGTGTTGTGTGTGAGGCAGCTGGTCACTTGACATCTGTTGTCAGGAAGCACCACTCCGAACCCCAGTGCTTTCTAATGCAAGTCGTGGGGATCGGGCTGGGTCCTAACACTTGGAAACACTTTGCCAACTGAGCTTTCTTCTTTTCCTCTTTCTGTTTTATTCAGTCTGGACTCCTGGGCCATGAGTGCCACTCATACTCAGGGTGTGTCTTTGCTCAGTTCAATCTCTCTGGAGAGGCCCTCACAGACAGTCTCCAAAGTTATTCCAAATCCAGTCATGTGGGTTTAGATTGACAACATTAACGACCACGCCCTGTCTGTTTTCTCCGTAGCTGACCTGCTTTTGAAATATGGTCTTCCCTTCGTAGCCCAGGCAGGTCTCAGGTTTGAGCCTTGGCCTCTCATACACTAGAAACACAGGCTTCTGCCACCGTCCCTGGCTTGTCTTGTATTGTTGGGGCAGAGTATTAAAGTGGGTAGCTTCAAGCTCGTTGTATAGCCCAGGCTGGCCTTCAAGTCATGATCCTGCTTCTGTCTCCAGCTGCTGACATTACAGTCCTGCACCACATTCCTGGCTCTCTGAAGTTTTCTTTTGGAAGGGACTAGCAGCCCTAGGCAAATGGCTGGCCTTGCTGAGAACAGACAGACAGACAGACTGACTTTGATTTGAGGGACACAGACTTCCTCACCCTTCCCTAATCTCAGGAGACGGGAATTGAGTTGCGCTTTGATGCTCTGGCTGAAGCCTTGACAATTTCTGCGGAGGCCCTTTCTTTCTGACCTTGCTTATAAAGCGCTGACTAGAAAATCACAGCCTTCAGCACTGTTGGAGATTGACAAATTGCAGGTTAGAGATGGTGATCTAGCCTTCAGTCCAGTAACCAGTCTTTCATATCCCCTACTCCCAGCGTCTCCTCCTCTCCCCGGGGCAGGAGGGCTGGTCAGCAGCCATGCGTCCTGAGGGCGATGACTCACTGGGCCACTCCAATAAATCTCATACATCTGCACAGCCAACATGAGGAGCACAGAGCTCCACGGGGGGTGGGAGGGATGGACTCCCTCGTGGGATGATGTTTTAACAGATTCCCTACTAAAAAAATCAGATCACCAGCAGAGTGGTCTCGGAAAATGGTTCCACTGTTAATGCCTGTGAGAGGTCCAGGTCCCGAAGGACTGCCAAAGTAGATTCTGGCCCATAGCTCCTTGGATTGTCTTGGACAGTTTATCTGGAAAGGCTGTTTGTGTTCTGATTTTCATCTATCAGTTAGCGATCAATGCTTAGTTTTTGTCCACCACGAACCAGCGGTAAGCAGTTGGGGGTGGGGGTATCTAATCATCTTGCCTTTGTTTTAAATAGTTCCTGAATCCCCTCCAGTCTCATTGTATAAGAGGCAGAAAAAGGAAGGTACTGATCTGATTTCTGTCCATATTTCCAGTGTTTTATGCCTTCCATTAAAGCCTTGCTAATCTCCAGTGTGCTGTTCTGACATTTTTGAACTGCAGGGTCAAAGGGCCCCCCCCCTTCCTTCCCCCACCATTTTTTCCTCTCCTGAGTGGCCTGTCTTCGAAAAGTATAAATAATATTGATCGTGGTATTTAATACACTAATGAAACCCATGGCTATTGACTACATAATTAATATACTGTCGAAAAGTGAAGTTTGGCAGCCCCATGTCTAAAGGTTTATATTGACTTGTGTTTCTGTAGTGATCTGCCTGCCAAAGATTTATTTATAGAAAAAACCCAGTCCCTCTCCCTCCTTTGCACCTGTTGGAAGGACTGTCCTTTCCCTACTGGGTCTCTCTGTGTGTGTCTCCTTTCCCTTTTTCTTTCTTCCTACCTAACATGGTTTGGTAACCTTAGTCTTAATCCACTCTGTAGGTAGTAGCCTTTATAAGCCACTGATTTTATAAAGCATGACTGGAAAGAATTGTTTCCTCTAAGAGAAAGAAAGAAGGAAGGAAGAAAGGAAGAAAAGAAAATGACCAAAGTCACCCATAATCCTAACAGCCAGCAATAACCACTTGTCTAGCTGGCCACCGCTTTGTATTTGTGTTACTTTTTCCCCTGCGGTGATAAAACACCATGACCAAAAGCAACTTGAGTTTGTTTTGGCTGACAGTTCTAGAGGGCCAGATGTCCATCGTGGCAGGGAAAACATGGCCGCCGGAGCAGGAAGCTAAGAGGTCACATCTCAGCTGCACACAGGAAGCAGAGAGCTGAGTGGAAGTAGAGCAAGGCTACAAACTCCGAGCCCACACCCAGTGCCGTACTTCCTCCTGCAAGACTACCCAGTAAAGGGTCTACCAACCAGCACCAAGTGCGCAGATACATGAGGTTTTACGGGACATTCCTTATTCAAACGAGCACGTGTGTGTGTGTGTGTGTGTGTGTGTGTGTGTGTAAATGGGGGCTGTGAATATGGCTTGGTGGTGGAGCCTTGCAGGCACGCGTAAGGCCCTGGGTTCTCTCCTTGACACCACATTAAAGACAACATGAGGTTATCTCATATGTCCTTCTGTAACAGCACTCCAGAATAGGCATTTTTTTTTCTTTTCTATTCCAATAAAAGTGGCTCTGCATTGCTTCAAGTGGGTTTGGCTGTGTGGATGTGTAAATTTATAGGGCTGAATCACTCTTGCCAGCTGCTTCTACTCTTTGGCTCGTTAGCATAAGCCTGGGTTGTGATGGGCCCGAGCAATGCTCTGCAGCCCTGAAGGTCCGTTCAGGTACTTCTTGCTCCACGAGGTTCTCTGTTGCTCTGGTCTGGCAGTGAGTCACAGGCTGGCGGGCGGGCAATTTGAGCAGATCCTTGGAAGCAGGTAGATTAATGCAGGAGGATGGGGAAAGAGGCATTGGAGCCCTCCATGATTTATTTCATCCCACTTAGTTCTCGGACATAGGTTGCAGCCACAGAGGCCTTAACCTGGATTTTCTGCCATTATGGGAGAAATGGCCTCCCAAGAATGCATTTGACCTGCCTTATAAATCAGCCTCATTCTTTAAAGCTATTAGTGATTCTGAAATCTCCAAGTTATATTTGTGATGGTGGTTCTGATTAAGTAATGGGGCAAAGGAGAGTGTCAGTGTCTTCTTTACCGCCTTTAGCCTCCTGCCTGCTGTTCTGGATCCTAGGGATCAAACCCAAGGCCTCACCCCTGCCTGCCACACATCTGCTGAGGTACACACCCTCTGAGAGGATTTATTTGGATCAAGATAGCTGTTTTTGGTTTTGAGACAGCTTCTTGCTATGTAGCCTTACTTGGCCTTGTAACTGGTTTCCGGCCTCTGCCTCCCCGGTATGGAGATTACAGATGTGCCATATCACACCCAGCTAAATCAAGATTCCTTGTCCCCAAGAACTCTGGTCAGTTTGGAGCAGGACTCTGGTCATCACAGTCAAGTCCAAATTGAGTAGATGTCCAGGTCACTGGAGACTGGGATCATCAGCAAAAACTTGGGGGGTGGGGGAGGGGGCAATGGGTTAAGACAAAAGCTGCAGACTTGATTTGGGTCACGGACCACCTGTCTACATGGAAAAGCATGTGCCACACCTAACTCACTCCGCACTGGCTACTGACAGGAAGCTGTGTAGATGCCATGTTGGACAGAAGGTGTTGAAGGTGTATGGCCCCTGTGTAAAGAGTGCTTGTCCATGGGTAGCCTAAGTGGTCCTTATTTGTATTAACTGTCCCTAGGCCCTAGGTGACTTGTCATTGGAGCTGTGTCTTGGTGCTGACTTTGGGGGGTATATTTGAGACTTGGAATCATCCAACCACCTGGCCGTTTCCTACCCTTTTGCCAGACTCTTCGGAGCTGTGTCCTTGAGACCCCTACTGCTCCTTAGCTGTTGATAAATCTCGAGAAAACACCATATTTGTTGCAGCCTCGAGTAAACCACCCAAAAAACCTAATCCCACCCGCCTCGTGTGAAATATTTATAGTCAACTCAAAAGTGATTGTGTAAACTTTTCATAATAGTGAGCCGTTCTTCCAAAACTACCTGCTCCCTAGTGGATTACCCAGTTGGTAATTGGAAGTTTGTGCCATCATTAAAAATGACAGCTTCTTCAGATAGCTCGCTTGGAGCTTGTAAAATGCAGATAACCCAGCCTATATTTAACTTGTGTGTGGTGCAGCTTCCTTTCAGTGGTTAGGTAACCGATGGGCTGGTGCCTGTGAAAACAGGAGCGCTCACTGCAGGGAACCGCGGCTCTGTACTCATGAATGCCCTGCCCTGAGGTGGATCCAGAATCCACTTTAAAAAAATGAAGCTCCGATCGGACTCTCATCCCCGCTCACCATTGACACTGCTGCTCATGTCGAGATTTATTTATATCTTCAGTCAGCTGCGGTGCAGAGGTCATTTCTATTGGCCTAAAATTTTGGAGGCTCGCGGACTTGCCTAGGGACGCTGAGCTCCCTGCACACGGGCCTGGAGTGCAGGGCTAGCCTTGTGCAGTTGCTGCCCTGATGGTTTCGCTCCCACCACCACTTCTACCACGGGCCCCCTGCACCATTTATTTAAAATTAAATAGGTGTGTAAGGTGCATCTCCATAAACGAGCTTTCTTCTAATGGGCTCTCCAAGCAACAAGCCTTCCATAAAGGAACCGCTAATTAAGAAAAGAAAAAGAACATGGTTTGCCCAGTGTAGCCATGTTTCAAGACTCCCATGAACTTAGAAGATGGTAGCAGCCTCCTTTTTAGCCAAGATAGTAGTATTCTTTTGTCTCATACGAGAGTTAGACCAGCAGTTAGGGTGTTGGCTTGCGTTCCCTTCTCTGTCACAATTTCAGGAGGTTTGTTCCTGTGGACTTTTGTAAAAATCCTTATTAAGTTACTCTAAGGATCAGACCTACGCCAAGCCATCCCGGTTGAAAGCCCGGCTGTGGAAAAGCAGGTCCATTTGCAGTGTAGGCACGAACAGGCTTTCCGGGAAGATGCCTGTCAGTCAAAAGGGGCTCATGGCGTGAGGGCCTGAGCCGCGCTCTCTGGGCTCTATCTGAGGGCGAATTGAAGGTGTTAGCAGGCTTAACTGGGCAGCATCACAGCCTACGTGCACAGTGCACAGTCATATGCTGCGTGTGCTCCTAATGGAACCTTTAGCTCCCAGAGCCAAGACTCATTTCGTGGGTTATTAAAGTGCCGGTGACTAGGACAAGGAGAGCCCTCTTAATTAGAGAGCAGCATTCTTGCATAGTTAGTCGTGTTCCATTCGTGGTATAATTGTCACAGCAAATTACCAGTTAGGTTAAATATTGAGCTGGTAACTCTCGGAGCTTCAATTATTTGCTCCACCCTACCCGCCCCATCCCTCCCTGTCCCCGCCATCACCTGCTATCCTGCACTTCTAACTTGATCTTCTGCCAAGTGGTAGCTTTTAAGTGAGGCTTAGAGAAGATACACTTTATAGCGGGAGCAATAAATCCGGCTTTGGGCGAGTTATAAGATGCCAGGAATGTCTGCAGGAGGGGTAGGTGCAATTTTTGCTTGGTGCATGGTGGGGGGTGTTGCTGGGTCATCTAACTCCAACTCTAGAGCTACCAGGTCCATCAGGCCATCCAACCTGGGTGTCTCCCCTGTGAGCACGCTACAAGAAGTGCAACGGAAATAGAAAACTTGATCCTTTCTCTCAGCTTTAATCGAAGAGGAAAAGGCTCGCCAGCAGAACACTTGATGAACAAGTCATTCCGAGGAGAGTAAGTACGTGGCGTGGGAAGAGTCCAGCGGAGGGGGTCTTGCAATTTACCAGCTGTCATTGTGAGGATGCAAAGCATGCACCGGCAGGGGAAGAGAAACCTATTTCAAACCAGGCCAGCTTACTGAGCGGGAGAATATGAATCAGGCACAGGTGATACCGACGAGATTGAGTGGTGGATCTTTGTAGAGAAATAATAAATGAGATTGCTGAACACCAGGAGAATGGCCTAGACCTTGATTTCTTTGGGGCTTAATACTTAAGCCCTAGGGAATGCAGGTCTCTATGAGTGTCCTCTGTCATCAACTGGCCTTTTGGTTGCTCCTTGAGCTAGTGATCTTGCAAGCCAGGTACCCTGGCAGATTGCTCCAGTGAAGTTGCCTCTGCTTAGCCACTGAAAGCGCAGAGGAGATCCTGCAGGGGATGTTATTGGAGTGTTGTACACTCAATTCCTCACAAGCTTCATGCTGAGCTGCTCATTTCCTTTGGACAAAGATAGACTGGCTCCCTCTCTTGTTGATGGAATGAAAATTCTCTTGCATTATGGCTCATGTGATAACTTTGGTGGCGGTGGTGTGGGATAATGAAGAGCCTCTTAATGGCTCTAGTTAAACCTGGTGATATCACTCTGTCAAACTTCAGCTGACTGTGGGAATCCAACCTACTTTTATATTCCTAAATGTCTAAAACCCGCCATGGGCATCTTAAAAGCGCTAACAAGGAGGCAGCCCTCATCTCTCTGTTTCCGGGAATGTACCTATAAACCAGCGCTCATTTCTTGATCCCAGAATTGTGCCTCTTCTGACTACTGTTTCCCCAACCCGAGGTCAGCTTCTGCCCATAGACTTGAGCAGTTGAAATGATTTCAGCCACATCACCCATCTCGGGCTTCTAGCCACTGGTATGCCGGTTTAGCACCCCCAAAGGAAGAGAACTCATTTTATTCTGGAAAAGGGGAAAATGAATTTGCTTCAGGAACTGCCTAGGCCTAATTAGTCTGCAAGCAGGGTTTGCTGTATAAAGCGCATGTGCACATGTCAGCCTGTGTGTGCATGCGTGTGCCTGAGCTGAAACAACACGTGCTCTCCCAGTGATGGCGGCTGTGTGTGTGCTCAGGTTGGTCTACCTCTCTGGACATGGCCACCTTGCAAACCCAGAAACCACACCACATTGGCTCCCAGATGAAAAAGTAACCAAGTGGGGTGGGACGATCAAGGGTACTTTTCCATTTTTATGAACCAGTGAGGAAATGGGGTCCACGAGTTGAGGAAGAGGAAATGGGAACAAGGGAAGTAAGAATCGGGAGGGAAAGAGGTCATTTTAATCTAAATTAAATAATGGAGATGGCGACTATGAACAGCAATAAGAGCCATGATTCGGCAGCCAGAACTACAAGACCATGACAAATGGCTCTCTGGAGAAATGGGGCTGCCTCCTTGCCTGGAAGTCAGGGAAGGGGTCTCTCCTCCAACCCGGGGCGGGAGGCAGCGCCCGTGGCTGCCTGATTTAGCCTGGAAGTTAAAATCGCTGAAGCAGTTTATAGAAACACCAGAGTGAACTGCCGCGCACAATCAGTAGGCAGGATCCAAGATGATGGCATAAATGTTTCAAATGTGCTCAGGGTAATTAGTTTTGAATTACCATGTGCATATTTTAAACATTTAAATGATCATCCCAGGTTTTCGAAAACAGTTTCACGAAGCTTGATGTCGCTCCCCCTCCCAGCGCGGCCTCCCCACGGGAGAGCATCCATGAGACTGTGCTGGGAAGGAGCCAGGTGAGGCAGAGCTGTTCTGCGGCTCCAGCCGGGATTGGTGAGCGGCGGGAGCCGTGCTAAACCCTCGGATAAAGGCAGATTAGGCCTCAGCCCCGGGTCCTGGCCCAGCTGGCTCACCATGGACGTTCCTTCCTCAAGCCAATGTCATCTGTGCCAGTTTTCCAAAACGATTGGTTTAGCCTTTAAGTTTTCCATTGTGCATGAAAATGCAATTCCAGTTTGAGTAGTTCCCCCCCCACCCCCCACACCCCCCACCCTCGACTACCTCCTCCTCCTCCTCCCTCTTATTTTATAAAGCCTCAGACCGCTGGGAAACTTGAAAATTGACCAGCCAAGTAGGAAATGCATTTGGTGTTTTAAAATAATGACCTTGTCCTCCAGTCACTGGGGACAAACTGCCTTGGAGCAACTTAAGTCTTCTCAGTATGCAA
>CABHPH010001044.1:38291-54311 GCA_902168325.1 Peromyscus nudipes | reverse complement strand
AAACCTTTTTTTTAGAAGTACAATCCAGGGCCAGCATGATTAATCAGTGGGTAAAGGCATTTGTCTGCAAGCCTAATATTGTAATTCAATCCCCAGGAGCACTGTGGTGAAAAGAGAGCCGATTCCCACACCACAAGCTATCCACCAAGCTTCCTTCACAAGAGCACAGTGGCATACACATCCCACTCTCCCAAATAAACAAATGTCATTTTTAAAGCTTAAGTATAATTTAGTATCTCATATGGTAGCAGAGCTACTATTTTCTAGGTTATCAGTTTCTTCTTTAAAAATCATCCTAGGGATCATTCCATCAAATTCCAAAAGTTCTCCAAAGGATTTTAGAAACAGCAGAAATTTGTAAACTAATTAAAGATGAATCAACACCTGTGTATTAATGTTATCACTCAGGAATATCTTATCAAGGGCTCTCAATACTGCAGATTTCTGTTTCATTGTTTTTGTTCTGGATAGTGAAAGCAGATCTTAGAAATGCAAGGCGAACACTCTACCGTTGAATTATAATCCTAGTCAAACACAAACTTCTTAAAATAATTTCCCCATTTCTTCAAAGACTATTCCTAAATACTTCATTACGAATTTTATTGGAAGAGGTCATTTTTCGATACTCTGTAGGTTCTGATTGCTGCCTTGCTTTACACCACAAATTGAGTGCACAGTTTAGTGATGTGCTACTTCTCGGTGGGAATGCACTTGCATACTGTGCAAACAACATAACATACATCCAGACCACATAAACTACATTGCTACTCTACAAAAGAACCTCACAGGACGGACCATCACAGTGTGCGGTCTGCTGGTGGCTAAACAGATGCCAGGGATGACTCCTACACCCAACAAATACATACTGAAAGAGCCTACTGTTCTTTGGAAAGTTCAAAGAGCTAAACATATTTTCTGTTAAGTATGTTTTACTTTTTAACTACAAGTAATCTGTCAATGTTCATTTGACTTGTCCAACTTGTGACACTGTTTTAAAAACAGAAAGTTGAAAATTGCAATGGAGTGCCCTGGAAAATTACTTGAACCAGGACTATGTAAAATGGCTGGCTAAAACCTTAATGTATGTATCAAAGATTCACCTATTTACAAAAAAAAAGAAAGAAAGAAAATTAGAAAGAGAAAATACTAGGAAGCAGCCTAAGTACTGATTTGTGAAATTATAGACAAAATTGCCTACGTGACTCTAATAAATGTACATTTTCAAAGGAAGCTTTACATCTGTTCGTCCATTTCTGGAAAGACAAGAGTGTAACAAAACTACACCCATGAAGAGAGAGACTAATGGAACAGGAAAATGAGACAAGTATTAGTATAGTGTACCTATTTTTAGTTGATTTGTTTTTACTCCAATGTGCAAATACTATTTTTCAACTTAAGAGTAAAAAGCATAGCATCAATAAATACATATTGTAACTAAAATTTATTTCTTGAATAAAATGTTCATGAAAAAAGTACCAATTTAGATTACGAAGCTAAACTCCACCTTGGCTCAGTTTTTGTCTAACGTTTTTACAATGAAGGCTTCTATAACTTAAGACTCTAGGGTCCATTTTCCTATTGCGTTAACTATTGCTGAGCAAATAATAACTCCCTAAGAACTAAGAAGGGAAAAGTAGTTTCATGGTTATTTTCTGAAAGAACAAATAAATCCTTTCTGATTTGGGGAGAAGACAAACACAGGGTCTTTCACAGCTAACAGGAAATACCCAGGTCTCCCATTAGAGGGCAAAGTAACGACAAAGCTGTCAGCAGAAGCACTGCCCCAGTTCTCTAAGCAGGGAAGAAGCAGTGAAAAGATGGGCAATGGGGGGGGGGGGTGCATTGGAGCAGTCCTAGGCTTGTTACTTCTCAGTAGTAATTATGATTCTTTCAAAAATACTCTTCATTTTCAAATCTTTTTCTCTTTAATTCTGAAAACATTGAGAGGTTAGTCAAAGAATGTCAAAGGTAAAAGAAGCCATGGATGGGCAGTTTTTCAATTAGAGACAGAAGTACTGACTCTAAGATTGGAAAGCAGGAACTGGCCTTCCCACTAAGGAACACGGTATCAACTGCAGATGAAAGGGAGCTGCAGTTGTGGTTTACAAGTTTATTTATGAATGATAGTCCACACACACGAATTATCTCATATTTCTGGTATCTTAAACCAATTAAAGCATCATTCTCACTGACATGTGAGTCATAGACCCTTTTGCCTTTCTTTTCCTTCCTTACGCTCACCTCCCTGGCTAGTTACTCTTCAAGCATCCACGGGCACAAAAAATCACCTTCAGACTGTGAATATAAGAAACAAATGAATTGCAGGTTTAAACTTGAGTAATATCCAACTTACCACATTAAGCATATGCCAAGTATTTCAAAAATGTAGAAAAAAGTCTAACATCTGAAAGAATTGTGATCCTAACATTTAGGATCCAAGAATCTTGAATACTAAATATCCACCCCAATAACTTGCAAAATATTTAGAAATACAAATCACATATTAATTTAGTTATACACAATACTGTCTCACAAGCACAAATCTCTTCCTACGTACCCTGTGTCTATTCCCCAAGTAATTATAATTCTGCTTACAAGTTCAGAAAAAACAAAATACTGCTATAAGCGACCAGTGGCAATAACTAAAATCAAGACATAAAACACTGCTTTTGGGTCTTAAAAAAAGATTAATTTTTATTTATGTGTATGGGTATTTTGCCTGTACGTATGTGCACTGCATGCATGCCTGTGCCCAGAGAGCAGATGTGGGTATTAGATCCCCTTGAACTTGAGATAGTGAGGATTTTAAGCCACCATATGGGTTTTGGGAACAAAACCTGAATTCTATGCAAGAATAGTAAGTGCTTTTAGCCACTGAGCCATCTCTCCAGCCCCAAGTTACAGAATATGTTTTTCATTTTTATTAGAAATGTTGAGTTAGTGGCAAAAATACAAAACTGTGGCATAGGGCATTTAGTTCTCAAGTCACTTCTGGACTAACTCTATTGCCAGAAGGTGACAGGGTCTAACTTCATTATTAGTAAAACTGCAGTGCTGGCATTAGAGGTCAGAAATATACGTGTGTATATGTGTGTATATGTATAAAAAACGACCACCTGACCAAGAATATAGACCATGCAATTAAAGGTACATGCTGGCAAGAGACAGGAAATCCTATTGTAAACATTCTGAGTTAACACTTTAAGCAGGCTGAACTTATACTTTACGTTTGGAAACATAGAATGTGAAACATCATATCAACAGGGAGGAGAGATGGGTTTTTGTTTTCATTTGGGTTTTTGGGGGTGTTTCGAGACAAGGTTTCTCTGCATAGTCTTGGCTGTATTGAAACTTTCCCTATAGACCAGGGTGGTCTTGAACTCAGAGATCTGCCTGCCTCTGCCTCCTGAGTGTTGGGATTAAAGGTATGTACCATCCAGACAAGAAGGTTTGACCAAGGGAGCTGGAGAGATGGCTCAGAGGTTAAGAGCACTGGCTGTTCTTCCAGAGGTCCTGAGTTCAATTACCAGCAACCACATGGTGGCTAATTACCATCTGTAATGAGATCTGGTGCCCTCTTCTGGCCTGCAGGGATACATGCAGGCAGAACACTGTATACATAATAAATAAATAAATAAAAAAGTTCTCTGCTCTTAAAAAAAAAAAAAAAAAAGGTTTGACCAAGAACAAAGATGCCAGAACCGAGCCGCAGAGGTGGCTCAGAGGTTAGACGCCCGGCCTGTGGTGGCAGAGGTGGCGGGTTCGGTTCCCGCGAGTGCATCCGATGAGCGGATGACGTCATGATCGAACGAATGGATGACTGATCGATCAATCAATATCGATCAATTAATCGGGGAAAAAAAAGATGCCAGAACCCTACAGTTACTATACAGTCATCAGTTATTGTTCTTGGCTTTGGTTTCACATTTTTGTTTAAGTTTTCTTTCAAACTGAGAGCTTTAATTAAGTCATTTACTAACGGTCACAATAACTTAAACAGTATAGACAATAAAATGATCATATTTATTTTCGTCCCTTAAGCAGCGTCAAGCTGCTGTGGTAATCCAAGCACACAGGAGGCGAAGGCAGGAGGACTGCAGCAAGTTTGAGGACTCTCGGGTGACATGTCAAAGAAAGGACACTTCAACAATAACAGAGAGAGCAACTTCAATTGTTTAGGGTAACAGGAAATAAAAACAACAACAACAACAACAACAAAAACCCTACTGATTCAAATAATGAGAATTGCCTTTTTAAGAAATATCAGTTATGTGTCTATTACTTATATCTCTTGTACACACATATTTAGAAACATACTTTCTTCAACATAGCAAAATATTCTCAAATAAGACATTAATTGGGGGTTTAAATTTTCCTGTGTGTGAAATCTTAACTGCAGGAAAGAGCTTGACTGGTGCCCCTGAATCTGAATGTGTAAAGCACAACTCCAATGGAAAACTTCAACAGACTAGAGTAATTCTGTGTGTAAGTGTTTGCTGCCATCTTGTGGATGAGTACACTTGCTGACATTTTCTGCATTTGCTGCCTGACCTTCCATCCAGTAAATCAATATAACATTAAAAAAAATTCTCATTAGCTTTGCATTTCAGTATTATAGTTACACATCTTGAAAGAACTACATGAGGATGCTGTTTCCAACATGCTATGTGCAAACTTCAAGATCATTATTAGGCAAGTGTAACTATGGTAAATGTCATTCCATGGCAAGGTCCAAAGCAACTCATAGTACTACTACTGAGCAGGCTCTGTCTATCACAGCAACAGATCCTATCTCTGTATCATTTCTGCAGAGTAAGGCTCTCCCTAACAACCTGATCCCATATGAAGATCTTCCAGAGGATCTTGAATGCATCCAACATCTACTAAAGGTTCTCAGATTCCTGGCAATTCATTTACTCCTAGTCATCACACCTAGCTCTTCGCTGTAGTCTGTCTGGTATAAAGGTAATCTTATCTTAATGATGGTAACTAATTTAAGAGTTGCTGTGAGGAAACTGGATTGGCGACTTGTCATAATAGAAAAAGCAACATGCTACGACCTTCCATTGCTTTCAGTAAGACAGAAAGAAAATGCCCTCTTTTACTACCATCAAACACCCCTCATCCAACAATCCGAAAGCCAAAATGATGCATAAAACAATGTGCACTCAGTGCTAAGTTCGGGAGCGACTGATCTCAGAATTTCAGATTAGAGATATATCTGACGAAGTCTGCAAATATTCCACAACCCAAAAAAACTTGCCAAAGTGTGAGGTACTTCTGGTTCCAAGCACTTTGAAAAAGAATAGTCTGCCTGTACTAAGCATTCCTGAAGACACCAATGGAAATTACGAGGTAGGAAGTGAAAAGTCAGAGGCTGAGATGGCTGAACAAGACAGCACAGTGACAGGAAACAAGATCTTCCTCAGTGCTAAGGACAGCCAGACGAGAGGGATACATCGTCTACTTTTAACTTAGCACAGTAAGATGCACTGAAGAAGAAAGGCAGCATGATTACTCTTTCCTCAACGTGAAGCAAAATGAACGATGCCTCTGGCCTGGGCAAGAAAAAATTCAGTCCTTGGACTTGAAAGTCACCAGCAGGCACACTATGGGGAAACCAATGCTGAGCAAAGTCCCAAACCAGGGACTAAACTATGAGAACCAAGCTGACCAGCAGCAGGAAGACTGCCTCGACTACCAGGACTGTTAATCTGCATCTAGAATCGCCTGGAAGACAGGACTCTGGAGGGTTATGTGGACAAGGATAACTGAAGTGAGAAGCACCTGAGTGCTGTGGGCGGCACTAGCTGTACCACTCTGGGATCCAGAACTGTATGAAAAGACAGTAATCTAAGCACAAGCATTCATCATTCTCTGCTCTTCAACTATGGAAGCAATGTAACCGGCCACTTCAAGCTCCCACCGCCTTAACTTCCCCACTATGATACGTTATACCCTGGAACGTTAAAAAAGAATTGTTTTAAGGAAACTCAAGTTTCAAAAATACAGAGAAAAGATTCAAAGCTCAGCAGAGACACTTAGCAGTGATGGAAGCAGTTTAAAAATCACTGAGCAGAAAACACGCACTATTTTAAAAAGACAATAGACAGCATCGAAGTCAGACTAGGTCAAACAATAAAAATGAACCACTCAGCTCAAAGGCAGCACAGTCAAAGGAAACCAGAAGAACACAGGACCTAAGAGAGCTCGCACAGACTTTGGGACAGCACTGAACAAAGACTTTCAGTGCTGGAGTTCAAGAAGGATTTGATTTGAAGGGGCTGGGGAGATGGCTTAGTGGTTATGAATACTGGCTGCTCTTTCAAAGGACCTCAGTTTGATTCCCAACATGGCAACTCACAACAATCTGTAACTCCAGTACCAGGGGATCCAATGGCCTCTTCTGGCCTCCATGGGAACCAGGCCAAAGACACCCATAAACACAAAACAATAATTTTTTATAAAAAAATTTAAAATAGAAAGTTAGAAAACAACTTGCAAAACAGATAGATTAAGATTTTATATATATACAAAATTGCCTTAATGTCAATATTTTAAATTCTATTAAAGAAAAAGGATCTGCAAACATCACATGGTGCATTCCAAGTCCCCAAAGGCTCACTAAACTGCAGCCACAAGAGCTAGAACGTTAAAAGGGACCAAATAACCTCATTTTTCCGCATATGAATAAAACTAAAGGCTCTCTTCCATCCATGATTAACCTGTCACTGGGAATGTAGTCAGCCTGACTGCACTGTGCAGCCTGACTGCACTGTGCATGTTTACAGCTGCACTTGACACAGGTTTAAGAACTTACAGCATCTGCTTTACAAATGGTGTTGGCAACATGTCGACAGAGCATCTTCAGCCAGTTTTCTTTTGGAAGCTCCTCTGATGTCATCTGGAAGCTGAGCAGTACATTGGCCTGCTCTGTTGGTGGCCTCACCAGCAAGGCAAAAGCATTATGACAATCTAGGGTTCCAGAATAACCATGAACAGTGTTACTCCTTGATGTTTAGAAATTTCATTTCTACAGACCACCAAAATCAGCTTTCTCTTCCCCCACTCCTGCTTTTTTCAACTAAAACGGGACCATCACTACAGTAAGTTGAAGCACTGGGAAGAAGAATTATAATCATAAAAACTGTATAAGGAATCAACAATACCCTGAAAACAAATAAAAAGTATTCTTTGTGACATTTAAAATTTTCAATGATAATCTAATAAAAAGATATAATCTAATTCTAGCATTTAAGTTTCAAAATTAAAATGGCAGCATAAACCACTAGCAACATACATAAATCACATAAAAAGTGTACAAATATTAAAGAGTAATTGCTTTGTAATCGAGATGCTAAAATAATCTACTTTTAAAACATAATGATGAAAATAAATAAACATTAAGTTGCTAACAATGAAGATGTGGAAGCCAGAGGACAACTTGTGAGAGTCAGTTCTCTCCATCACATGGATCCTGGGACCAGACTCAGGGCGTCAGGCTTGATGGCAACTGCCTTTACCTGCTGAGCCACCTCGCTGGTCTCTCCACCTCCCTGATCTGTATCGTAGAGACACCCCTGAATGTGAACACTTTCACAACTACCACTCCCCAAATTAAGTAACGGTCTCCTCATAGGCGCTAATAAACACAGAGTTAAAGAACTGAGAGAAAATAGCTCTGTAAGTTACTGCGGGCTGGAGATCCGGCTCAGTGGTGGAGTGCTTAAGTAGCAGGCGCAAGGCTCTAGGTCTGAACACCAGCAACACACATGAGAAAAAGGAAAGGCTCAGGCCTTACAGCTCAGAGAAGTGGATCACTGAAATAGCTTAATTGAATTTAAATAGCAGATGAAAAGATTCTGCCCAAAATATGACCACAAACACACTGCACTAAGTGCTGGCTAAACAGCTAACACTACTTCAGACAGATGTTCATTTGGGGCCTTTCCAGACCCACAGAAAGTCACTCAAATACTCAATACTAGTAAGGTAAAAGGAGAAGCTTTCCTTGGGCCAGTGCTGCACTGCGGATCAGGAATGACACCAACGCGGTGTTAACGCCTGTCTGCAGCTGGGACCCTGACCTCTTCACTTCACAGCTCAGCTACGGGCCTCAAGCATGCGCTCTCAGACATGATGAGCCACATCACCGCAGTCCACAGCAGTAAAGCTAGAAGGGAATGGACTGAAAGCTCCAAAATTATCAGCCAAACTATTTCATAAAGAGATTATCTCTGGAATTTTATTGCAAACGAGAAGCTGGCACAAGTACAACAGGTGCACACAAACGCGCACATGTCTATTTATGTTTTCGTTGTTCGTTGTGAGACAGGGTCTCACTGCACACCACAGCTGGCCAGGAACTCACATGCAGACCAGACCGGCCTCAAACTCAGACATCTGCCTGCCTCTGCCTCCCGAGTGCTGGGATTAAAGTGAGCTACCACAGCTATCTTTTGCACGTGTATGTGTCCATGCATCTGACCAAGCCCACCAGTTACTGTGGGCTATTTATTTCACATCCATCTACTACTCTTCAACCTCTATCTTTTCTAAAAGAAAACTAACCTGTGTGGCTGTCTGTTCCCATGCTAGATTATGTGTGCTTTAGTGGACCATTTGTGGGAGTGAGTTCTTTTCTTCCCCCATGTAGGTACCAGGGATTGAATTCAGGTCACTCTTGGCAGGAAACTCCTTTACACAATGAGCCATCCTGTCCACTCCCACAACTCCCTTCCCAAATATGTATCTTAAAGATACACCTGGGGCTAGAGAGGTGGCTCAGTGGTTAGTATCACTGGCTGCTCTTCCAGAGGACTTGGGTTCATTCCCAGCACTCACATGGCAGCTCACAACCATCTTAACTCCAATTCCAGGGATCTGGGGTCTTCTTTTGGACTCTGTGGGCACTGTATAAATGTAGTGCTTAGATATGCAGACAAAACATGCACACACATTGTTTTTTCAATAGAGAAAAAAAGAAAAGATACTCCTAAATGCACCATGGGAAAGAAAAAAAGGTATTAAGATATATGGTCCAGAACAAGACTGGTGATTTATTTTGGATTCTAAAGAATGATTAGTAAGTTTTGATATGGGAATAAGACTAAGGTGTTATTTTAATACATAACCATTTAAAAGCCTTTGACTCTTTAGAGAGAGGATATTCTGCTGGTTGAAACAATGAAAACATCAAGTCTGTACCTAGAGATGAAGTTAAGATAGAGGTACAAGAACAATTACTTTAGGACACATTATAGTTGAGCCACATGTCAAGATAATTCATCCATTAAATAAGGAATGACAGTAGTAAATCTAAGCCTCAGTGAGGTCAAGCTATTCGTATTTAGTGAATACTCTGAGCTTACCTTCTGTCTCTCTTATGTCCAGCACCTTCTTTATCTGTGAGAGAGGCATGAGATGAATATGCTTAAGAGAAGCTGGAGGTCGGGAGCGATCGTGAGGACTTCTAAAAGTACCGATAACCTTATGCCGTTTTCTTGCTATCTGATTGTAGGGGAAAAAGTCATAATCATTATTGTGATAAAGCCAAAGGTTCACACATTTAAAAATAACAGCACTAGTCACATAAATCTATATGCAACTAATCTGATGATTAGCCATTCCAGTTACTATGCGATAAAAGCGAGAGACCGTGACAAAAAGCACACATGTAACTGTACAGCCAGATGCTCATGTCTGTATTAGGAAAGTTCACAACCAGAAAAACAGGCCTAGGGGTAGGGGTGATGGGAAGTCCCAAGGGCACGGAAGGATGAGAAGCAAGAACAAGAAAAAAATTGGCAGGAGACTTGAATAAAGCCCGGAACCTCAGATGGGAAATAGCTGTTCTGGGACAGCTGTCCTGGGTTCAAAATGGTGTTAACTGTAGTGCAAGGGGGTATTTCAAATATCTCCTAGTGACAGAATAATACAGAGGAAGTGTCAAACAGTTCCTAGTCTCATGGCTGCCTACAGAATACTGACAAAGGGAAGCCTAAGGAAAGTAATTAAACATGCACTCAGCCCCTGAAATCCCAGCACTAGGAAGCTAACGCAGGAGAAGACCTTCGGGTTGAGGCCAGCCTGAGCTATACAATAAGACTGTCTCAAAAATAAAACAGCAACAACAACACAGACAGACAGACAGACAGAGACCACACACACACACAAATAGAAATTATAAAGTCAAAGTGCTGTATGAGGCTATCACTTTACCTTAACTGGATACCCATGCAAAAGGAAGAGATAGGTAACTGGAGAAGAGCAAAATCAGAAAGATCTTGTGATTCGTGATATATTGAGATTTTGCCAAAAGAAAAGAAAAAGAAAAAGGAGAAAGAAATCTCCTTTGCAGTAAAACAGATTTTGCTGAAAGGCATTTACATAAAATGAGTGCAAACATTTACTTGAATCGAGACTGGTCATCATGAGTAAGACAAACACGATTAAAAATATATTACGTGGTACTGGGCTAATGAATACGATAAGCTAGTCGGTGTATCATATTCCCACTAAAGCAGATAGAAATGTCTATTCTACATATCACATAAATATACCAAACATTAACATTCCACTGACAGGAGCACAGGGCAAGTAAGCAGAAGATACTCTAATTCCTCTACAATGAACGCATATGCTTTTTATTAAACAAAATATACCATTTTAAGGTATTGAAATCGATGACACAAACATTAATAAATCAAGGATTTAAAAAAAAACCAAAACACAGATAAAATATTCAAATGCAAAATAAATCCTTAAATCTAGATGTAACATTAGTCAATGTCATACTAAAGACAGTACAGATTTTACCGCTATTGAACTGCTCCTAATGTGTAAGCATAGCGATTGCTCTAGGCACTTACGTTATATACTATCAGAATAGTAAAAGTAACTATTTTTGTTCCAAACTTGCTGGTCTATTTTTCCTTTTGTTCTTTTGTTTTCGTTTTATGAGACAGGGTTTCTCTGTGTAGCCCTAGCTGTCTTGGAACTAGTTCTATAGACCAGGCTAGCCTCCAACTCACGGAGATCCACCTGCCTCTGCCTCCTGAATGTTGAGATTAAAGGCATATGCCACCACTGCCCACTGAGTTCCACTTTTCTTACGTAAATTAAAAAATAAAGGTCTAGCAGGGCAGTGGTGGTACACACCTTTAATCCCAGCGCTCAGGAGGAGACAGAGGCAAGTGGATCTCTTGTGAGTTTGAGGCCAACCTGGTCTATAGAGTTGAGTTCCAGGACAGCCAGGGTTGTTACACAGAGAAATCCTGTCTTGAAAAATCAAAACAAATCACTGCTATACTAAAAACAAAAATAAACTCCACAACAAATTGTTAAGGGAATCCAAATAACCAGACCTAACAGAATAGGGCCAACAGACCTGGAGATTTCAATAGGAAAAACCTAAAGAAGTCTTAACAGAAACAAACAGAAGAAACACAGTCCAACTATATACAGCTAAGCCTCTGGTGATGTAAATTCAGGTAAGATGGGATTGAAGGTGACTCCTGGCCTTGTTCTCACAAGCAGAGCAGGCTGAGGTCTTTACTGCAGGGCCCACGGCATGCCTTTCATCATTCTTGTCACTGCCAGATGAAGTCCACTGTGTATCATATTATCACTACCTTGTGCTTTCTGTAACATCACTATCCAAATAAAAGTATCACTCTTAACCTCTAAGTACAGGACTCTTCAACACAGGAGATCTTCCTTGAGATTTTACTGCACCTATAGCTGTTCTGTGCATACATACCTTGGTCTCTAAGATTGGCCTGTGTTTTATACTTTAAATAAAGTACATGATGTAAGAGGACAGCTCTTTAAGAGAAGCAACACAGAAAATGGATAAAGGAATGGATAGACTTAAAAGAAACAGGAAAGCCAGCAGTCACTTTGATGAGGGAAACAGAAAGTTAATCAGTTATAAACATGTCAAATGAGTTTTCTTATTAATGTTTTTACCCAATGAACATCTTTTCATTTTTGAAATGAAGGAAACTGAATTCCTTTCTACCTGTGCTGGATAGTTTCACGTCAACTTGACAGAAACTACAGTCATCTGAGAGAAAGGAATTTGAATTAAGAAAATGCATCCGTAAGACTAGATTGTAGGAAAGAATGTAGCGCATTTTCTCAATTAGTGATTGATGTGTTAGGGCCCAGCCCATTGAGGGTGTTGCTATCCTTGGGCTGGTGGTTCTGGGTTTTATAAGAAAGCAGGCTGAGCAAGCCAATAAGGAGCACTCCCTCATGACTTCTGCATCAGCTCCTGCCTCCAGGTTCCTGCCCTGTTTGAGTTCCTGTCCTGACTTTCTTCAGTGATGAACAGTGATGTGGAAGTGTAAGCCAAATAAACGCTTTCTTCCTCTAGGTGCTCTGGTCATGGAATTTCATTACAGCAACTAAGATACTTCCCCTCATTAAATTGGTTATTTAAAAATACATGTTAAAGAAAGAGAAAGAAGCTTAAGAAGAACCTAAACTCAATAATTTGCTTGTGGAGTGCTATGAGAAGAAAACACTAACCACAGACGGGTTAGTCTTGGAATTAAAATTATTACATCTCATCAATAAAACCTTCTAATTTTAAAGAATCCAATTTGGCAGAGTGGCTCGTGCCTATCATCCCAGCACTCAGGAGGCTGAAGTGGAAGGACGCCCAAAGTTCAAGGCCAGCTTGGACTACATAGTGAGATGCTATCAAAGTAGAAAAAGAAGGCATCAAGGGATTCACAGTACTAAGTTATCAAGTTAGCGCTTCAATTGACTTCATCTTGGCTGCAAAGGGCTACTTACATTTTAATTTAAAAAAAAAATTTAATTTGTGGGTTGGGGATTTAGCTCAGTGGTGGTGCGCTTGCCTAGCAAGCACAAGGCCCTGGGTTCGATCCTCAGCTCCAAAATAATAATAATAATAATAATAATAATAATAATAATAATTTGTAGATCTTGAATAAATATACATAAAAACACAAGGTCCCCAAAACTCATGATCTAAACATTTACCTGTAAGGAATTTTGACTTAAGATTTGAAGACTGGTTAGGCGATGGTGGCGCACGCCTTTAATCCCAGCACTCGGGAGGCAGAGCCAGGCAGATCTCTGTGAGTTCAAGGCCAGCCTGGGCTACCAAGTGAGTTCCAGGAAAGGCGCAAAGCTACACAGAGAAACCCTGTCTCGAAAAACCAAAAAAAAAAAAAAGATTTGAAGACTGGAAATTTACCAAACTTAATATTAGATTTTTCTCTCCAAAGCATTCCACTGTATGAAATCAGCAATTGGTCTTAATTTCCTTGAAAAATAACTGAATATACCTCAAATTTCTACACTGTACTCCAATCAATGCTTGGTTTTAAATATTTAGGGAAATCACAAAATACCTCAGTGTTAAATCACACTGAGTACAAATTTACCTCGAGGCAGTCATTGAAGAGGAAGAGGGTGACTTGCTCTCCCCGGTCACAGGGGTGCTCACCTAGAGAAACTGTTTCCACTCTTTGTACTAGGCTTCGATGAGAAGATAACAGATTAGCCTGGGAACATGGATAAAAATGGTCCAATGTTATCAAGTAACTTTTATAAGTTGTCATTCAAAAGTGGTGCTAAGATTGTCGATATATTTTTAAAGATCTGTTTCTATTATTCTTATTTATGTGTATGTATCTCTTTGAGTATATGCTATGTGTGAAAAGGTATCCTCAGAACCCAAAAGAAGGTATTGAATCCCCTGTAGCTGGATTCTAGGTTGTGAGTCACCGGACATGGGTGCTGAGAACTGAACTTGGGTCCTTTTTAAGAGCAGCATGTGCTCTCAACCACCGAGGCATCTCTGTAGCCTGAGATCACTTATATTGTTGAAACTATAGGAACCTCATTAAGGCAGTAAACTAAATGGTAATCATCAAACAATACTTACTGGGCATCCATCTACTTCATAAACAACATCAAAAATTTGCTTCTGTGCTTCTGTTTTTCTCTTATCCTCATTGATATGTCTGAAAAATTCATATGTATTTTGTAAAATTTCTTTTAATACAGACGTGAAATCAGCACACAAATATATCTCATGTCATAAAGCCTGACTTTCATGTGGGTGCCTTAATTTCGATACATGAATCAGACAGACATTCCTTCAAAACCATCCTGATATTAAAAAATATTCCATAGATCTTTCAAAAATGTTATGTTTCACTGTGGAATATTTTACTCACTTAGTCAGTAAACACTTTCTAAAATACTGTTAGCCTGCATAATATTTAATGTTAACAAAATTCTGAAGTTTGAAACATACTTTCAGTTAAAGCTTTATGCTTTATTCTCAAGTCCCATGGTAATCATTTCACTGCAGAGAAAAAATCCACTACTTCTAGAGAGAATGGTTTAAGAGTCTCTCCTTTCTTTTACCTTTGGGCCCAAAACTAAAAATCCATCAAAACAAGGACAAGTCTCTTGAAATTAGGAAATGCATAATGGTAAAAAGCCAAAGAATGCACTTACTGAACTCTTAGTCAGCAATTGTGTCTTATTAGATACCCAAGAATTTACAGTGAACAGTTTATGCATGTAAGGGCAGAGGAACTTTCACTTGTAGCTCACTGGTAAGAAATGTGGGCAAGCCTCCACCATAGCGTAAATCCTACTGGAGTCCAATAGGGAACTCAATAGCAAGAGAGCTTCCATCTGAAGTTCACACCTTGCTCAACATCAGCAGGAAGCCTTGAGAAAGTAAGTCATGACGGAAAACTTGTAGGGACTTAGGATCTTGTTCAATTTAAGGAATGTTTAAAGACTTCTTTTCACTGCATGAAGTTTAATATGAGAAAATTCATTCAAGTAAAGAAATATAGTAGTAATTCATTCAAGTAAAGAAAGAAAGTAGTAGTAGGAAAAAGAAAATCCATGTCGGTGAAAGGACCTATGAATGCAAGGTTTACAGAAATATATCTTTGTAAATCAGAATTTAACTGAAATCAGAAAATCGCCATGAACAAGATCATATGCATGTGAATGAGAGGAAAAAGCCTTTCTCTAGGGCACAAGAAGAAAAGGTCTATTTGTGCATTAATGGCTATTTTCAAATTTCTATCCCATTACTGTCTCTGTACATATAATTAATATGAGAAATAAAGTTTGATCAATATACTCTTACAATATTTACCATTTTAATTATAATCATACTACTAGAGGAATAATTTAGGTATTTTACAGAAGTTTGTTATTGATATTTATTTATGACAAAGATATCATTTCCAGTCTAAATCCAATAACAAAAACAGGCTAGCAGCTAGCAAGATGGATCTACAGGTAAAAGCAACTTACACCACGCAAGCCTGGCAACCTTGAGTTCAATCCTCAGAATCCACGTGAAAGTGTAAGGAGTAAACCAGCTCCACAGTTGTCCTCTGACCTCTGTGTGCCTGTGGTGGAGCTCATGTGCTCACATGCTCATCTGTTCTCTCTCTGACTCTGACACACACACACACACCCCATTGTAAAGGACACTCAGTTGCTTACGTCATCACTTCTCTCAGTGATCCAATGGCCTTTTCTAAAGTGCCTTTGTCAGGGTTTTCATCAGCTGTATGCTTCTTGAGATCTGTAACAACAACATGTTTTTTTCAGGACTGAAATAAAAATACATCCATCTTGATATAGGCTAACTGTTTTTAAAGGTAACATCTAACCCTTATATTGAAAAGAAGTTTGTGGCCAGGAATGGCAGAGCAGAACAGTAATCCCTATGACCTTAGGAGTTGGAGATAGAAGGATTGCAAGTTTGGAACAAAACTTGACTGCACAGTAATAGCCTGTCTCAAAACAAAACCTGAATCATACTAGCAAATCCTGTTGATACTTGCAGTGTGACGTACTAAAGTAAATGGCTGTAGATCTCAAGGTACACTAAACCCTCTGAGACTGAGTCATCTGACACAGGGTCTCTCTCATGTATCCCGGTCTGACCTGGCACTCTCTGTGCAGATCATCTGCACTGGGACTCTCTGCTTCCACTCC
>CABHPH010001044.1:27673-38191 GCA_902168325.1 Peromyscus nudipes | reverse complement strand
CCCCCCCCCCCCCCCCCCCCCCCGTGTGATTACAGGAGAGCAGCACCAGGCCTGGTTTGTCAGGAAACATGTACTAGGCCAGCACTCTGCCAAATGAACTACTTCCCCAGCTCCAATCGAAGACTTTACAAAAAGGTAAACATAAAGTCAAATATAAAAACCTTAAAGAGGACTAGGAACTTAGGACATGAGTCCTCTTCTTGTGACGTGTCTGTGGGAATTCTGCTACTTGAATAAATAGATTTAGAATCTATGATACCATGAAACAAAAGGAACTTTTAAGCAGAAAGAGACCACTATGACAACATAGACTATCAGGTAAAACTAAGTATTTGTAGCTTCAGAGACTGCTTTTCAAATTTATCATAAATTTGATACCTATATAAAAAAACAAACTCTAATGCTAAGACCTAATAAACCCTGAAAATAAAAATACCAACTCTTCAAGAAAGAAGTACTGCAGACTGAGGATAGAGCTGTTGGGACAGCACTTGCCAGGATGCGACATGGAGCTGTGGGCTGGAACTCCAATACTACATAAACCAGATACTGATCACTGCACTCAGGAGACTGGAGAGGCAGAAGTTCAAGGTCATCCTCAAGAAGAAAGGAGGAAAGAAAGAAGGAGAAGGAAGAAAAAGAAAGGTCTGGAAGGGAAAGGAAGAAGAGGAGGAGGAACAAACTACTGCATAAAAATATCTAAATAAAAAAAAAATCAAGCAAACAAAACCACAGTAAGCCAAGTACCATTTAGTAGTAAAGCAACACTGGGTAGCCGCTGCACCGGCCGGATGAGAAGTTCCACAAGGCTCTGCCGTCCACACTCTGGTTTAGCTTGATTTATCTAAACAGAAATAATTTATTAGACACAACTATCCTTGTCAAGAAGAGAGAAGAGGAAGCAGGTGCTGACTCTGAAGGTAAAGGCACTTGCTGCCACATCAGACACTCAAGTTCAAGCCCCAGAATCTACAGGTTCAAAGATGCACATGCATGCACAAACACTGCAATGAACACACATGCATTTGCATAAAATAAATGAATAAATGAATTAAGACTTCATGGAGAAGATGTAGGATGGAGCCACTGTTTGGCAGATTACCATGATTCAATAACTTTCAAGGTCTAAAATTCTGTCTTGGTCAGGAAGGATTAACATGTTACAGAGCGTGTGTTCCTCTACACACGTGTAACATACACGGGCTTTCTTAAGCTTTTATAAAGACTGCATACGTCAGCCCTGAAACAGTTTAACCCATCAATTGCTCTACACCACTGGTTAACAGACAGCACTGACGGGAGACCAGCAACCATTAAAGGTGAACACAGCAGCGTTGGAACACCGACAGGTGTTTCCAGAATTCATCAAGGATAACATTAGTTCCTTTGAAAATATCCACATGTGCCCCCATACGCAAAGCTACTGCTACAGAGAAGCCAAAACAAATCATACAGCATCCCTATTCACTCAGCTGCCTCTTGGCCCCTTCTGTATAAATACCAAACATTCTAAGTCTAAACATCGTAGCCACCCACAGGTACAACTAAAATTAAGACCAGTATTAATGTGCCATTACATGAGTAGAATTTTACTAACATTATGAATTGCTCTTTTAAAAATTATTTAATGAATCCATTCAAAAGTGATAATCAAATTTTTGTATGAAAGAAAATTCTATTACCTTGAGAAAAGCATGAAATCTGGGCTTCTGTTTTTCACATTTAATAATTGTTTCCTTGCTCATTTCAAAGAAGTTTACAAATGGAGGGTAGGTTTTTACCAAATCTTTTGACTAGATACAAAAAAGAAAAACAATTTGTTATGAATGTCACCCTTAGACAATGAATCTTTGTGACACAATTGACAATCACAATCAGACTTATATGCAAAAGAAAGGTTTTAAATAAGTTTCCTCATAATTTCTGTTAAATACAGAAATTTGTTTTACAAATAAGTTGATGCTAAACACAATGGCCCACACCTCAGCACTCAGAAGCCAAGAAGATGGCCAGCAAGAGGCAGACTGGTCTACTGAGAGCTCCAGGATGTCCTCAGCATTACACAGTGAGACTTCATCTCAAAAGAACTTTTTTATTGCTATTCAAAATGCATCAACTGGTACACACAGCCTATAAATCAGCCTATTGCTGATTTAAAACAGCAAATAAAGATACACACACACACAAATGACACATACTTTAAAACATAACAAATATATGAATATCAGACTGGGAATGTAGTCAATAGAGTGCTTCCCTAGTATAAACAAAACTGTGGGTTTGATCCCAGCACCATAGAAACTAGGCATGATGAAACATACCTACAAACTAGACATTCAAAACGTTTCTGTGTTCATAATATTTTAAATTAAGTTAAAGCTAATCTATGGGAGCCTAAAAATGAATGTTATTGTTTCTTGAAGAATCCAAACCATGATTAAAATACCAATTATATTTCTCAAGACATGCAATTTTAAGAAAGAAAAAAAATTGGTCTGAAAATGTGGCACAGCTGTTAAGGAGACTTTACTGCTCTTGCAGCAGATCCAAGTTCAGTACCCAGTACCCACATGGAACACTGATTGTCCACAACACCCTAACTCCAAGCCTCCACAAGAACTTGCCTGCACTCATGTGTACAAACCCACACACATATAAATACCATTAAAATTAGAAACTAAAATCTCTAAAAAGAAAAAACTGTCTTCGCTAATTAAACATGTTGATAGTCATCAAATATGTCAATGATCTCCAGGTTTAGAACCCTCTACAACCTGAACGATCATCTATAAAGGTTGAGAAAGAGGCCTTAGGAAACAAAAGCAACCTGTTGCATAAGGAACATCAGGTACTCACATGCAAATCCCAGCCTAAGAGTCTTAAGAAGAGCAGTTCCGCCGGGCGTTGGTGGCACACGCCTTTAATCCCAGCACTCGGGAGGCAGAGCCAGGCGGATCTCTGTGAGTTCAAGGCCAGCCTGGGCTACCAAGTGAGCTCCAGGAAAGGCGCAAAGCTATTATACAGAGAAACCCTGTCTCGAAAAACCAAAAAAAAAAAAAAGAAGAGCAGTTCCTAGTCACAGGACCTCAGGAAAAGGAAAACATTTCGTGGACTTTGTTTTGGGTTTGTTTTGAGACAGAGCTCAAGCTAGCGTCAAACTCAAAGCAATCCTTCTGCCTCAGCCTCCAAGTGCTAGGATTACAGATATAAACCACAGGCCTGTTACAAAATGGATTATTTATTCCCTAAATTTAAGCAACATGGTTTTTATGTTTGTTGGAACAGGACCACTTTATGTAGTCCAGGTGGGCCTCTGACTCACAGTCACTTGCCTCAATTTCCTAAGTGCTGGAAGGAGAGGTGTATGCAACTATATTCTCTGCCTTTTGTCTTTGTTTGCTGAAGGATTAAAACACACACACACACACACACACACACACACATACTGTAGGCAAACACTCTTAACACTGAGCTACTCCAACCCCTAGTCTTAAGTGGTTCGTTTGTTTCTCCCCTTCTACGATGTGTGATGCTCACTCAGTCAGCACTATAGCCTCAGCTACACCCTCAGATACGCAGTTCTTTGTGGTTTTAAAATTCAACAGAAGTGATGTGAAAGCAAGAGACACCAACAATACATATGTGCATGTATCAACATATATAGGCACACAAAGTCTTTGTTTTTGTTTTTGTTTTTTGAGACACGGTCTCACTATGTAGCCCTGGCTGTCCTGGAACTGGCTCCACAAACCAGGCTGGCCTCTAACTCAGAGATCCACCTGCCTCTGCCTCCTGAGTGCTGGGGTTAAAGGTGTGCCCACCACTGCCTGGCACATGCAAAGTTTTTTTTTTTAAATCATGAATATATAACCATTTGGGGATAGTAAATAATTTTACATAAAAGTCATTATACATTTGTGAGATAAGTGATGTTCTAATGATGACATTGTATTAAGCTGGCATATAGAAAACATGTTTCAAAAGTCAAGAACAATTCTAGGATATTTTGTAACAACCACGTGAACTCTTTAAATGGCATTTTCGCATTTCCTTCCCTGCCAGTCGTTAATGAGCTACTACTAACTCTGCAATCGTTCAAGTCCATGCAATTGTAAGCAAACACTTACATATTTAAGAAAGATGTCACCAATGCTTTTGCTCTCATCCCAGTTAACAATAAGGTCTTCAAGATCATCCTGAAATACAACAAATCGAAACACTGAAACTCAACAGCTCCCTACACATCTCATAACATTTATGAGATCTTTTGCTGCAAAAAAAAAAAGAAAAAAAAAAAACAACACTTTATGAAGTACCTTAATCTTATATGTAAACTCCTTTTCTAACAAAGAATTAAATTTTTGTCTACAAAGAACATAACCTTTGGACTAATTAAGAAAATATACACAGCACTGTCAGGCAGACCAATCCTAATTCCCCAATATGACTAATAGCTCAATGCTTTGTCTTACTAAATATAAAGCTGATTGGCCTTATCAATTATGAAAAAGCTACTTTTAACCCTGCTGCTGTAGCAACTAATTTAACACAAGTCATTAAAAATTATAACCTGTAACATGGTCAAGCAAATTTTACTGGAAGGGACAGATGGTAAAAATTCCAAGGCCATATGGCTTGTTACTAGTTCTCGATTCTGCAGAACGGAGGCAAGCACAGAGTATGCAAATGGAGTGAGGAGACTGGGACACGAGTCCTAAATGGGATGCCTCTCTCAACACTCTCCCCCGGGCTCGGAGATGTGGAGGAGGAGGCAGAAACACTAAGAGCCAGAGAACCTGGATGACTCTAAGGAAGCAGCATCTTCCAGACACAGCAGAACTGAACACAGGATCTCACAGAAACTGTGGTAGTATGCAAGTACCTGCACATGTTCAAGCCACACAAAACCCGAGCACTGAGAAAGGGAAACAGACTCAACAAACCCCTACCAAGTGATCTGGAACTGATACCTTCTGGGAAATGGAAAATGAGTTTTCTGCAATGGTCTGTCACTGGGTATATCAACTACATCAGGACAGGCCTCGTGCCCAGAAAGAGTTGGTCAACACAAAACAAGACTTTCCCCCCCCTTTCTTGTGGGTTTTTTGTTATACTTGGTATATTGTTTGTCCTGCTGGCTTTTTGTTTGTTGGTTTGTTTGCTCTAATTTTTTTTTCTGTTTTTGAGATAAGGAACATGAAGTTAGGTGGGGAGGGAGGTGGGAAGCATCTGAGGAGTAGGGGAGGGGAAAGAATATAATCAAAATATAATGTATAAAAAAATATGAAAATGAATGGGCTCTACTGTAAGACTCTTTACCAAAACAGAGGGCTAGATGCAGCCTATGAACCACAAGTTTGCTAACCCCTGGTCCACAGAACTCCTCAACCATCCTAAAACATAAAATACTCATAAAAATTTGAATGGGGAGATGGCTCAAGGGTCTAGAGGACTTTTCACTCTTTCAGAGTGCCCAGGTTCAATTTCCAGCACCACATCTATAACTCCAGATTCCAGGGGATCCAATGCCAACTTCTCACCTCTGGGCACCAAGCACGCATGTGGTATGCATACAAACACGCAGGCAAAATACTTATCCACATACAATAAAATGCCTTAAAAAAATTTTTGCCGGGTGGTGGTGGCACATGCCTTTAATCCCAGCACTCGGGAGGCAGAGCCAGGTGAATCTCTGTGAGTTCGAGGCCAGCCTGGGCTACAGAGTGGGTTCCAGGACAGGCGCAAAGCTACACAGAGAAACCCTGTCTCAAAAAAACCAAAAAAAAAAAAAAAATTATTGAAGACATTTACAAAATCTAAGCCAAGAGTGGTGTCTCAACTCTGTAACCCCCAGCTGAGCAAGGAGGATCTCGATGAGCTCAAAGCCAACTACATGGTGAGATGTTAAGTCTCACATACAAAACTTATCTACTTAGCTAGGCAGAAAGACCTGAAATGTTACAATAAGTATACACAACCCCCAAAGAGAATGGTGTCCATCTTTAATGCACATTTACCTTTATCTTCATATGTACATCAAAGATATCTGGGATGCTCCCAAAAATAGTCTTGATCTCCTCTGGAGCAAGAATAGGTCCACCACGCTGCCCTTCTTCTTCTAATGGCACCTGAAATAACTGAGTGGGGAGGAATCTACTTTAGGCAAACCGTGAGAAAAGAAGGCTGGAACACAGACAGTGACAGTGACGGCAACATCAGAGACAGTCCAGGGAATACCTTTCCTCAATCTCAATCTTTTCTCCTAACATTTTATTTCCCATTCTTTTATTGATCTACTCTGTACAGGCACACACTTGGGGGTGGGGGGTGGGGGTTAAGTGCATTGGCTGCTCTTCCAGGGCACCCAGGTTCGGTTCTCAGCAACCATATGGTGGTTTACAACCTTCTATAACTCCAATCCCAGGGAATCCAATACATTCTTCTTGGTTCCACCAGAACAGTAGCAAAACACCCATAAACATAAAATAAAAATAAATCTGTTTTTTTTTTTACAAAGGAAACCAAACAAATAAATTATTAGAATTAGTAGAAAAGTTAATTCCTTTTTATTCAATTTGTAACGAAGAAAGTAATAACCTTTCTAGATACATAACAGTCGTATAATACTAAATGTTTTAGAAATGGCAACATAAAAATTCAGTAGCAAAGAAACTAGATTTCTAAATCTCATGAGAAAACCTGAACTCTGCCCACTTATTGCTGTAGCATTTTTATATTATTATCAGTATGTGCGTCTGTGTGTCAAAGACAGAAGCGGAAGAGGGGGAGACAGAAGGTAGGGAGGAGGGGAGAGGGGGAGACGGAAGTAGGGGAAGAGGGAGAAAAACATGGTACACACGTGCAACAGTGTACATGCACAAGTCAGAGGAAACCCTCCGAAGTCACTCTTCCCCTTCTGCCCTGGATCGAGGCAAGTACATTCTTTACTCACTGAGCCATCTCACTGGTCCTGCTGTGCCAATTATAAGGAAAAAAAGAAATAACAAAACCGCAAATAACCTTAGCCTTCCAGGTACTGGGGTTTCAGGTATGTACGACTATACCCAGCTGTGGTTTTCTTGTTTTTATTTGTTTCTAGCAGGTAGATTTCACCCCATTTATAAAAGTGGGGGTGAGGGGCCTGTGCTGTGGAAACTATAAACTGTGGTGTGACTTGGAAGTAATGGACTGGCTATGTTAATGGTGTGGAGAATAAAATCTATGCCCATGTATGCTGCATATGCACTGCCCCCTATAATGGTGACAATTTTAATATTTAAGTACTTTTCTCCTTTTTCCATTTTCATGAACGTGTGCACATCTGCATGTGTCTGGCACATGTGTGCATGTGCACATGGAAGCCTGAGGTTGATGCTGAGAATCTTCCTTCATGGCTTTCCCATCTTATGCACTGCAGCAGGTCCTCCTCAGTCAAACCCAAAGGTGGCCAACATGGAGAATGTTACAGTCAGACTGCTCCGGGGTCCCCATTAACCTCTGAGGCTGGAAGAAGGATGGCAGCCAAGCCCAGCCAGCATTTACAAGGTTCTGGAGAGCCAAATCCCAGGCCTCATCCCACACGGCAAGCACTTCAACCTGAGCATCCTCCCCACACTTCTGTTGTTCTCTCCTGTACACGGCACTTTATTTTGGGTTCCCCACCCCGTGTGTGTGTGTGTGTGTGTGTGTGTGTGTGTGTGTGCGCGCGCGCGCGCGCCCGCGCAGAATCGTGTCACAAATTTTTTTTCCATGAAAACTAGGACCAGGGATGTAACTCAGTTAGCAGTGCTTGCCTAATGCACACAGCAGGCAGGAGTCCCTGTGACCATCCCCAGCACCACACAAAGCTGGCAGGGTGGTGCACACCTCTAAGTCCTAGCACTTGAGAGTGGGAACAGGAGGATCCGAAGTCCAAAGTTATCCTGGCTACACAGCAAGTGTCAGAGCAGCCTGGGATACAGAGGATACCATCTCAAAAGGCCGGGGGGGGGGGGGGGCCAGCTTTGTGTAGTGTTTTAGTTTTCCTGTTCTAAGATAAGCTTGGAGACCTTCACAATATCCCAAATGGTCTCTTTCACGACCTAAACTACTTCAGATAACACAAAGACGTCCAGCTTCTGGCTTCACCTTAGACTTCAGTTTGCGTATTCCTTACCGTCTTTCGCACTCCAGTGCTGTGAGGAGTCATTTACAGCACTGTCTTTTCATCAGAAGCACTCCACAGTTCTGTCTGGTCGCTTGTGCCTGGTTTTGACACAGGGTTTCACTACAGCCCACTGGTCTTGCCCTCCCTGCCTCCACCTCCACAGCACTGACATTACTGATATTCCAAGCGGGCATGACCATGACCAGCTCAAAGAATGTTTAAACATAGATAAGCAATGAGTCCCATGTTTGAGTAACTACTGCCCATCTGATGGAGCACACGCAAGGACTGAGAAAATTACTACTGACATCAGAGTTGTTCAGCTTCTCAGTACTTTCACACATATGCCGTATTAAATAGGGCGATTTCTCTAGAACACAAATTTCAGAAAATTCTATAGTTCTAACTGTAATGTGAAGCTTTACAATGTGAAGCTGTAAGAACTCAATGTAGTCAGTCATTGTCAGCCTAAATGAAAACAAGAAACTGGGATCTTACATGAATTTTTAGGTACAAAGCCACAAGGTCACACAAAGGCTAGAGCATTCTAGCAAAGGCACTTCTAACAGACAAACTGAACAGCCGTTTCTGACTTGGCACCACTAGTGACCGCTGGGGTCAAGGATTATTGTTTCAAACGGGTTGATGCAATGCTACTTGGATTGATCTTTCAGGTCATCCTCCTGCCAGGGCGGGATCGGTGCACATCTGCCATCCGTGTAGTCAGGAGAGAGAGAGAGAGTAGGATCATTCCAAGTTTGAGGTCAGCCTATGTCACGTATTGAGTACCAGCCCAGCCAGAATTATATAGCAAGATTTATCTCAACCCTGTACCCCCAATACCACCCAAAAGAAAACCCAATATCCTTTAAAAGAACAAGACACAGAATCATAGAAGGGAAGCAAGAGGGGAGAGTCTTTTAGAAAGTTATCTAGGACCTAACTCACACTCATTTGAATGACTGTGGCCAGTATGTTGACGTGAGAGTCTTTTAGGAAGTTATCTAGGACCTAGCGCATACTCACTTGAATAATTGTGGCCAGTATGTTGACGTAATTGCTCTCAGTCTGGTAGAGTTCTCTGGCCACCTGCCACCTGGCTGACTGCTTTGGAGGAACTGGGGTAGAACTTCTAGAAGACTTAGTACACGACTTGGGTGTTTCTGAAAAGGAAGAGATTTAATTGGAAGGCAGATCTAAACATTATACAGACTCAACAGCACCACCATAGAGATTTCTGTTAAAGTAAAATTTCCTCATAGGGTAAGGCCAGAAAAATACAGTAACCAAAAAGGTCATTAATTCTGAGCTGAGAATATAGCTCAATGGGAGAAAGCTTACCTGGCATATGCAAAGTTCTAGGTTCAGTCTCAATACCAATTATAAAACTGACATACATTTTACTAATAAATGGCCAATAGTCTTTGAACTTGCCAAGGTCATTAAATTAAAAGGAAGTTTTCTAGATGAGAGGAAACTAAATGATGAAAATAATGTGTATCCCAGACTGTACTCTAAATTAAAATACAAACTTTTGTTGTTGTTTGGGTCGGGGGCTAGAAATCAGGACATGGTTAAGAAAACTAGAGAAATCTAAAATATTAGATTTGGTTCATGGAATTAATGTTATAACTGTTACGTGGTTATTTAAGAAACGTCTCCAAACCAGCAAGGGTGGTACATGTCTGTAAGCTCATCATTCAGGATGCTGAAGGAAAGCCATGACTTCAGAAATACCCAGGACTACACAGTGATATCCCCCTACCTGTCTCAAAGCATGAGTTGATGATGTAGTGGGAGAGCACTCCCCCAGTATGTTTTTGTCCTGAGTTCAACCCCAGTGTTCAGAAAGCACAAACACACACACAAAGAAATGTCCAAACACAGACACTTAGAATTGAGAACTAAGGACTCGTCATGCTTTCCACTTATTCCCTCCTCTCACACAGCACAAACATATATGGAGGAATGTGTATGAATAATGATTTTTGACTGAACGGATTCAAAAGAAAGCATGGCAGAATAATCCCATGGAGAGAACCTGAAAAACCGCAGGTTTTTGAAAAGCTAAAATAATAAAATAGGAAAAAAAATGTTAAAATACTTCAGTGTAAAACAAGAGGAAACCAGGCACTGTGGTGCATGCCTTTAATCTGAACACTCAGGAAGCAGAAGTAAGTGAATCTTTATGAGTTCAAAGCCAGCCTGGTCTACATAGTAAGTTCCAGAACAGCCAGGACCATGTCTAGAGACCCTATCTCAGTAAGTAAGTAAGTAAGTAAGTAAGTAAGTAAGTAAGTAAGTAAGTAAGTAAGTAAGTAAGTAAGTAAGTAAATAAATAAATAAATAAATAAATAAATAAATAAATAAGT
>CABHPH010001044.1:572-27573 GCA_902168325.1 Peromyscus nudipes | reverse complement strand
TGTTTTTACAGAGATCTGGAATCAATTCCCAATACCCACACAAAAGCTCAGAACTGACTAACTCCAGCTCAAAGATCTGACCCCCTCTTCTGACTTCTAGAGAGCAGTGGTTCTCAACTGGGGGGTCAAATGGCTTTCACAGGGGCCACATATCAGATACTGTGCATACCAGGTAGTTATATTACGATTCATACCAGTAGTTTAATCACAGTTATGAAGTAGCAACAAAACAATTTTATGGTTGAGGTCCCCACAAACAGCATGAGGAACTGTACTCAAGGGTAGCAGCATTAGAAAGGTTGAGAACTCTGCTCTAGAGGCACCACACATGCACATGGTGTGCAAACATGTATGCTGACAAAACAAACCATTTACACACATGAAATAAATCTTTAAAAAATGAACCAAAATTGTTAGTTCAAAGTAATCTTAACATAGAAAGACCCAGTCCAACCGAAAATGGGAGAAGGCAGAAGAATTAGCATGTTTTAAGCATATATCATGAAACAAAAATTGGAGAAAAGCTTAAAAGTAATTTTCTTTCTTTTTTTTTTTTTTTTCGAGACAAGGTTTCTCGGTGTAGCTTTGGAGCCTGTCCTGGAACTCACTCTGTAGCCCAGGCTGCTCTCAAAAAAATTCATTTTCTTACTCTCAGTATGATTAGAACACTTTAGCATTACGTGTACAAGAAGTTTCACCAAAAAAAAAAAAAAAAAAATGTGGTATGGAAAACAAACAGTAACTATTCCTAACCCTTACTTAGTTTTACACAAATATCTTTAAACATTTTTATATTAAAACAATCACGTGTACTGTGGAGTTCTAAGTTGTTTGAAAAATAATAGAGTTCAAAATAGTTCCTATATGTCCTACATTAATTCAGGCTACATAAGCCTGCCATAAGCCTTAGGATACATGAATGAGGAAAAGTCTGAGATAGAGTGGTGTTAAATTACACTGTGTCTAGCTGGGACCTGCCAGCTGGAGACCTGACCTAACAGTGTGTCATGTGTCTGCTTTAATGGTTAATTTTCTTCTCCTCTCTCCTAAACTGCATATTCAAGCCCTGTACCTTTAAGATAGGCTCCTTACTACCTCATGTCCTCGTCCATAACAACTACAGAACCAAGCCGAATCTGGTCACGTAGGCCTGTGACCCCAGTTACTTGGAAGGTTGAAACAGAAAAGATTCTAAATTTAAAACCTACTCACCGCCGGGCGGTGGTGGCGCACGCCTTTAATCCCAGCACTCGGGAGACAGAGGCAGACGGATCTCTGTGAGTTCGAGGCCAGTCTGGTCTCCAAAGCGAGTTCCAGGAAAGGTGCAAAGCTACACAGAGGAACCCTGTCTCGAAAAACCAAAAAAAAAAAAAATAATAATAATAAAATAAAACAAAACCTACTCACCTTCCACCTGATTTTCCTAAAACCAAACTATCATCTTCAAAGATGAAGTGTCATTTAGGCCAAGGCCACGCCTGTTTCATTTAATGACTCCTGAAGCCACACACGGTGGCTCACAGCTGTGACACTGACTTGGGGGGAAGACAAGAGGGTCAGTTCCACGCTAGTCCCGGCGGCACAGGACAGTCAAAGCCACGATGGGCTGGAAGACCCTCGCAAAGAAACGGGGACTTTTAAAGTAGAGGTGTGACGCATTTTAAATTTCCATTTGTAAAGACTTTGATAAGTTTGACATGTACAAAGGCAAAACTCAAAACGAAGATGTAATGTAGGGGTCACTATCATAAAAAAGCGTCTGCTACAGGAAAAACTGAGGAAGGACGGATGGGAAAAGACGACACAGGAGTTCCCGTTTGGTTCAATCTCAGATCCTCACTGCCTAGGGACAGAATGTCTCAAGTTAGCAGCTAAGCAGAGAAGACACATTCAGGGGACATCAGCAGAGAAAATTAAAGACGGGGAATTAAATGAGATCAAGAAGCATTTGGAGTTAGAGTTGAAAGGAAGAGTTCGGCCAAGGAGAAAGAAGTAAGTTCTATCAGGAAGCCTGGGAAGGCTGGGGATGTGTCCAGGAAGGAGTTAGCTGTTCAAATGCTGAGTGCTGTGAATTACATAGAAACTGTCTCCCAGGAGAGAAATGACACGTAGTAGGGACCGCTGCTTAATGGGGACGAGCGGAAAGGACAAGGGAAACAAGGATGACCATACAGGCAATTCTCTGAAGCATACTAATGGAAAGGGAACAGGAAAATGGCACAATTAGGAGAGAATGCCAATGTCAAAAGCTTTTATGTTTTTCTATCTAAAATCTAGAAAATACTACATATTTACAGACTAGAGAGAAATACTGGTGATGAAAACAGGGTTAATCACAGTCTTCCTGTCAGACCAACACAAAGTGACATCACCCTCCTCGGACTTTACCTAGTCATTTACCGTATTTCCCCATAATAAATGTAACATTGCTTATAGTTCTCTTTAGTGGGGTGGTGGTGCATTCCTCCAAGCCCAGGACTTGAGAAGCAGAGTGAGCAGCAGTTTAAGTCTCAGCTATGAGTTCTAGTCTTTTAAAAAAAAAAAAAAAAATCTTTTAAAATAGCTGTCACTCTCCAGTTACAGCCCTGGGCAAGGCATAATCCCCTGCACCTCAGTTCAGTGGCCTGTAAATCAGATACCACCTATTAAAAACACACAAAAGCTTACAGTGAACGATCATTCAACAAAAGCATTACTGTGCATAGTTGATTGGTTTATGGAATTTGTTTTTTGATTTGGTTTGGTTTTGGTTTGTTTTGTTTTTGAACTCATCTTCTGGTCTCCACCTGCCCAATCCTGGAATTACAGGGGTGTATCACCTTGCCCAGCTATGCTTAGCTTTCCAAGTGTCTTATTTCCTCAACTAGAATAAGTTAATTAATAGAAAAGCCTTTCCTATTCGTTCACTGTAGTAGGGATTTATTCTACTAGTCATTACTTTTGTAAGATGTGAATTACCTCCATAGTGAATGCTAGACTCGGGTGTGTTGGAAATGTCCAGGAGTGAGCCAATAGAAAGGGAATGCTCAGCCGAGGGCCGCTTCCGGGGAGGGAACGGGGAGAGGTCAGTGTCTCTCGAGAGCTGGGCCAGTGTTTCTCTCAGTCTGCGCCGTTTGCGGTTGCTGTTTGGAGTGCTTAGAGAAAGCAGAGACACCGACTTCTTGAGCTCAGGAGTGTTAGTCTGAAATGAAAAGCACAGAAGCTCAGTTTTATCATGATGGCTCTGGCTGAGACAGGAACACCACTTCTCAGAATCTTGCAGTCTACTAGACAACTGCAAAGCTTCATGAAACAGAATGGTCAGGACACCACTGTAACAGGCAGCCTCGCCCCTCTTCCATAGCTCCTCCTCCATGAAGAGCTGTCTCGGCCTGTTTACTAGCTACTCTTCTAGGGCATGAACTGAGAGAGGGTGAGCCTGACACCCTGTGTCTTCAGTCTCACTACAGCGGGGAGGGAACTCAGTGCGCTTCAGTCTCTCCTGAAACATCCCTAGTTCAACCAGAGTTGAGAGTTCTCTCACTACATCTAAAGCACACACACGTCAAACTTCACTGAGAACTTTATATCGAGAACAAGACTAAGGAGCACAGTGAGCAATTATAAAGATTTTTACAGCGGAAACAATAAGTCTAAAATCTTATATTCAGCATAGCATTCAAAAATTATTTTCATCTTTCTGAGACAGGGTCTTGCTGAGTAGCCTGGGTTCACCTGGTACCTTACTACATTGCCAAAGCTGGCCTCAAACTCACTGAAAACCTTCTTCTGAAGCCTCCTAGGTAATGGGATTATGGTCATGTGCCATCACACCTGGCTTCTCCACTCAAAATTACTAAATCTCAAACTGAAGTAAATCTTCTCAAAAATCTTTCTAGAATTTAATAGTCCTCTTTGTTGATACCCAACATGAAAATGAAATCTTTCTTGCTTACATTCATCTTTTTAATCACAATGACTCACAATTCTGAATAATGCACGTCTCTTCGGGATATTGAGAACTCTGGGTCTTCCTCTCTATTGAACTTCCCTAATTTAAAGACCACTCTGAACGACTTGCTATTTTCATGTTGTCACAAGCTTGCCTGCCTCTCCCTGCTGCTCTACCCGTGTCCTCGCCTGGTTAGCCGAGGATGCTGGTTCAGCACTCACTTGTCCTAGTCAACCCTGCCAGTCTCTCAGAATGAGATTCTCTAAACAGTACATGGTTATAACGCGCCTTCGTTCTAGCAGGGTTGTGAAGTTTCTAAAGACAGGGGTGTTACTGTTGATGACAGTACCGTCAACAATCAGCAGAGAACAACTTATGTTATATTAAATGTCTTCGTTAGAGTTTCTATTGTTGTGATAAAATACCATGAGCAAAAGCCACTTGGTAAATAAAGGAAGGGCTTATTTCATCTTACAGCTTACAGTCCATCCATCATCCCAGGAAGTCAGCACAGGGACGGGAGGCAGGGAGTAAAGCAGTGGCCATGGAGGAATACTGCTTCTTGGCTTGCTTGCTCCTCATGGGTTGCTCAGCCTGTTTTCTTCTAGTTCCCAGAACCACCAGCCAAAGGTAGCACAGCCCGCAGTGAAGTGGGCTCCCCCACATCAATCAGAAACGTGTATCACAGGCTTGCTCACAAGCCAATCTGGTGGGATACTTTCTCAGTTGAGGCTCCTTCCCCAGATGAATTTAGCGCTGTCAGGTTGGCATAAAACTAGTGAGGACGTTAAAAGAAAACTCACCGCCTTGCACAGTTCCACTTCAATTTACAAAGACTAAGAATATGGCATTCAAACCATTCCTTCTGAAAAGCTAGACACATGACATGTACACTAATTATACCATGCTTTCTAAACGTTCTGGACACAAAAGTATCAATTTTATATGAAAAATTCACAGAACCAATAGCTCAAGAGCAAAAACCTACCTTCTCATACAAATACATAGTTTCTCCAGCACGAGCATCCATCTGAATGCTTCCCCAGAACCACTAGAGGAGAAAGAAAACATTCAATTAAATTTTAAATCTACATCAGCAGAGAAGCTAGAGTATTGTTAAAGCTACCTAATTTCATTCTGGAGTTACTTGCCTCTTGCTTGACAACAAAAAGTTTCTTTGAGGGCTCAAACGGAAGTTCCTTTACTGTGTTTTCTTCAACAATAAGGTGAGTGCACCTTTCATCCCCAACTGGTAAATAGCTACCTCCTAAAGAGAACAGGAACACAAACAAACATAAATCAGCCAAATAACTGCTCTCCAAACTCCATCTCTACAGCAGCTATTTATTAGGAAGTGATTGAACAGGCCTGAGGAATAAAATGTATACAACTTTTATAATACTAGTCATTTCTAATAAGAGCTGCAAGGGTTTATTTTGGCTGGTTCAAGGGTCCATGCATGGCAGATGAGCCGTGGTAGCAGAAGTATGGGATGGCTGGTCACATTTCAGGAAGCAGAGAAAGAAACACAGGTGCTCAGTTCACTTTCTCCTTCATATGCATAGGACCATGGGACAGCACACTCACAGTCAGAGGGGGTCTTCCACCTCCATCAGTCCAGGCTGGAAACTCCCTCAGAACTGCTCAGACACTAGTCTCTGGACAACATTAACCACCACATATATCTTGTTATGTTACCTTGCATTTCAGTCATTTCTTCCATACTGTTTTTCTCTTCATCTGAAAATCCCAGGAAACTTAAAATGCAATCTTGAAATGGGGGAACTTTAAATTCATTTCTAAAGTCATCGACTGCTGCACAGAAACATCTAAAAACAAATATGCACTTGTAAAGCCAGCTTAAATTCTATCAGGCACATCCGTTTGGTATCTCAGGACTCTAAAGGTCTTAGCATAATGCATTTATTGAAAACATCTTACCTAAGGTCCTGAACTTAGGCAGTTTGTTTTCGGTTTTGTCTGTTTTGCTTTCTTTTCTTAAAAGAGAGGGGGTTGTCTGGGATGTCGCTTAGTAACATGCATAGACCCAGGGACCATTACACCTGACCAAACGTAATCACAGACAAGCTTCACATCCTGGCTGTGGTTTTGGAATTTTATAGAAGATATTCTCCGATTTCATGAAATTTTACAAAATGATGAAGTGCCACAGCAGAGAATCAGTAATTGGAATGTTAGCAAAACAAGATAATAAATTTTAAGTACCAATTCAAACATATCTAAACATAAAGTAGAAAAAACTGTAACATAATCCAAATACCTAAAAGCAGTAAGCTGTTACCCAGCTAATTTTAGAATGTTTACGATAATCAAACATTTTATTTGTATGTGTGCACATGGGGGCCACAATGCAAACATGGAAGCCAGCGGACAACCCCTGGAAGTTCAATCTCTCCCTGATGTGAGCCCTGGGAATCAAACACAGGTCAGCAGGCAGGGTAGCAATCACCTCCACCCACCAAAGCATCTTAACTACCCAGTCAAACTTATTTCACAAAAATCAGTCCTATGAGCTAACTCAGCAGGAAAGGCACGTGCCACAAATGCCTTACAGTCTAAGGTCAATCCCTAGAACTCACGTAAAAGTAAACGGAGGAAACCAACTCCATAGTCATCCTCTGACCTCCAAATGTGTGCTGCAACACGCATGCCCACACATACTATCATGCACACACACAAAAAGTATTTTACAAAGTAAAATCCAATGATACCAAATCTTTCAATTAATTGTTTCATAACCTATGTTTTATTCCCTAAGCTATTCAAAGACTGAATTTATTTTTTTCTGTATGATCTACAAATTTAGTTTTTGTTGGCACATGGCTTTATCTTTAAAACAAAGGGTAAAATCACACATTTTAAAAAATAATATGTTAAACTGGAGAGATGGCTCAGTAGTTAAGAACCCTGGCTGCTATTTCACAAGACAAGACCCAGGTTTGAGTCCCAGGACCCACATGGTAACTCCAGTTCCAGAGGATCTGATGCCATCTTCTTGCTTCCTCAGGCACTGCACACACGTGGTACAACAACGTGCATTCAAGTACACGTACACGTACACACACACACACACACACACACACACACACACCAATTTTTTTTAAAATAAATAAATAACATGTTGAATTCACACAATAAACTACTGGATTCCTAAGCACTTACTGTTCATTCCGTCTTTCCCATGCTTTATAAATCCATTCTGGCTTCATAATTGGAGTACCCAGGCTCACAGCAACCTAAGAATATTAACATCAATCACAATGAGTTTTCACTGTAAATAACTACATTCAAGGAAGTGCTTCTAAAGAATTATGTACAAAACTCTTAGCAGAATTTTACATTCTACTTTATTAAAGTAAATGTAACTTTAAAATAAGTTCCATGATACCCAATTCTTTTTTTTTTAACTTTCTTTTAATTTATTCTTTGTGTCTTTTACATCATGCATCTCAATCCCATTCATTTCTCTGTCCCTCTGCCTGTGGAAAGCTCCCCTCCCCCAAAATAAAATTTAAGAGGAAAAAAGCTCAACATGGAGGCTGTAGTGTGACACTGTTGAGTCACACCTTGAACCTCTTTGTCCGTATATCTCTACTTCCAAGTGTTCACTGCAAAGAGTCATTGGTCTGGTTCAAGGCCTCTGGTTTCTACTACCCTATGGGTGCTGGGCTTTCACTGGGACTCCTCTTGGATATCCTGCTGTTGCCCTGTGTTGTGGAGATCCTGCTGCTTTGGGTCTGCAGGATCAGTCCCTTCATGTGCTCCAGCATATAATAGGTGGGGTGGATGTTGGGTGGGACAACTCACAGCCCTGGTTCTGGGCCTGGGTAGTTACAGGATTGGTCAGCCGCCAGCTCTCCCACTTCCTCACCACCAGGGTGAGCTCTCCAGCATTTCAGTTCACCCCTGCAGCAATGAGCAAGAGCAGGACCAGTTCTCCTGCTTTCAGGTCCTCAGGGTCAGCTCTCCCACACCTGGACCATCGGGGCCAGCTCTAATGTGTTGTCCAGGGGAGGTGCAGGGCCACTCTCCCGAGTGCTGCAGCTGGTGACGGGCAGGGACTGCTCTCCCACCCATGGGGTGGGGGACATCTCTCCCAGGCTTACACCACCATATGGCAGATGAGGGGCAGGGCCAGATCTCCCAAGTTCCAGCTCACTCACACCCCTGTCAATAGGGTCAGCTCTATTGTGCTGCCTAGGAGAAAAAAAAAACCAATTCTTTTATTCTATTTTCTATAGATACAGCTCTTAAATTCATCCTTATTTAACTCTGATTTCTCCTTCTTTTCCTGTTTCACACCTTGGAGGTACTGGCCAACACAGGACTACAAAAGAAAACATGTGACTGAGTCACTGAACTCCTAGAGTAGGAGTTTAAATTACTAGGGAGACTAGAAAGATGGCTCAGCGCCTGCTGTCAAGCCTGACGACCGGAGCTCAACCCCAGGATCCACATGGTAGAAGGAGAGAACCAAACTTCTAGAACAGTGGCTCTCAAGTGTGTGTGTGTGGGGGGGGGGGGCGCATGGCAGTGTAGCCAGCACCAGAAGCGGACACTGACCTTGATTCTATGAAGACAAATGTGAGGACATCATGTCTTGTAGCTATCAGAATAACCCTATTGTCTAACTTAATGTAGAACGGTGCAGTATTACAAAAAAATTAAAGCAACGAGTATTTTCATATTTCTTTCTTTTTATAGGCTATTACAATCTTAAAACAAAGGTAATATACATTACCTGAGTTTTATGAATACCGCTACTTATTACTTATAGAGTATTGAGTGGACAATTGAAAAGCTTCCCATGTGTACCAACCATACAATTGACCTAAAATGAATGTCCTTTACTAGCCCAAATTTTTTGGACCTATATAAAGATTTTGATACTGTTTGTATCAAAACTGTGATGCTACTGGACTGTTTGACAAGGTAAACTGAAAGAACAAACGAGATTCCTCCTAATAAGTTACTTAGAATACTGGCATTCACAAAGACAAAAATAAGTGTTTATCTGGGGCAAGAGAAAGAGAAGCCCTAGAGAGTGCAAACAAAAGGGTCAATAGACAGATTATAACCGTAACTGCACAGGAAGGAGATGTAGCTATGACACCGAACTATGCACTTAAAATGACTCAAGTCTGAGTAGATTTTAGGTATATTTTACCACAATGGGAAGCAGTAAGTCTTCCTTAGTACATAGTAATGAATTTAATTTTCAAACACACCTATGATATGCTAGACATTTCCACCCTATCAGGTATATACCCATTGCTAACTCTCCTTATTATGCTCTGGAACAGCTCTTCTCATCTCATGGTCGATACCCCCACATGGGCCACGTATCAGAAGACATCCTGCATATCAGATATTAACATTAGGATTCACAACAATAGCAAAATTACAGTTATGAAGTAACAACAAGATAATTTTATAGTTGGGAGTCACCACAACATGAGAGTCGCAGCATCAGGAAGGTTGAGAACCACTGCTCTAGAGGCAGATAGATACACACACGGTATACAAACATGCAAGCTGACAAAGTATAAAACATTCCTACACATCAGCATTAAGAAGGTTGAAAACCGGGGATTTAGCTCAGTGGCAGAGCGCTTGCATAGCAAGCGCAAGGCCCTGGGTTCGGACCTCTGCCCCCCCCCAAAAAAAAGATTTCCTCTTTGCCGGGCAGTGGTGGCGCACGCCTTTAATCCCAGCACGTGGGAAGCAGAGGCAGGCGGATCTCTGTGAGTTGGAGGCCAGCCTGGTCTCCAAAGCGAGTTCCAGGAAAGGCACAAAGCTACACAGAGAAACCCTGTCTCAAAAAACAAAAAAAACAAAAAAAGAGGTTGAAAACCACTGTCCTCTAAGTTTTCTTCTTGTCTCCATATGTTCAACATCACACACAGACACACAGACACACAGACACACAGACACACACGAAAATAAATATAGGGGAAATTCAAGCCAATTACCATTTCCTATATAAATACACTGAGAATGTGGGATGAATGATAAACTTCCAGTTAAGACAATTCAGTTGGGATCAGTGACATGAATCAGTGGTTAAGAGCACTTGTCATGCAATCCCCAGGACCATGAGTGGAGAAAACCTACGCCTGCAAGTTGTCTTCTGACCTTCACACATGGGCCATGGTACAAGCACACATCCACATGCAAACACAAACATACACAATAAATAAAATGTACAATTCAACTACAACTTAAAAGAGTCTTCAATCCTACTAAGTTCTATTCAGCTGGCAGGATAGATAGTCCAGTAATCCCAGCCCTTGGGAGGCTAGACTGGGATAGGCACAGTGGCCCACATCTTTAATCCCAGCACCTGGGAGGCAGAAGCAGGGGGAGCTCTGAGAGTTTCAGACCAGCCTGGCCTATACATTGAATTCCACCACAGCCACGGTTACATAGAGATCCTGTCTCAATCAAACAAAACAGCACAAGAGAGCCAACCTCTGAGCACAGGTGTGGGTGAGCCAGCCTCAAAACTGTGAACTTGAGAGAGCTGTCCCATGAGCCATCCATCCGTCTTGTGGTGACATGAGCGGAGAAGAGCTGCCCCACCGCCATCAACGTCTGGGGCAGGTGGAGCTGACCCTGTGGTCCTAAGAGCAGGACAACAGTCCCTGACCCCCACCAGTTGTAGCGCTCCGGAGAGCAAACCCTGCACCTCCCCAGGGCAGCACAAAAGAACCAACACTGTTATGTTAGCACAGGTGAGCCAGTCCCAAAACTGTGAGCATGGGAGAGCTATCCCCATTACCCATCTGTCTTGTGGCGGCATGGGCAGAAGGGAGTTGCCCTCCCCTCAACTTCCCCCCATCAACATCTGGGGCAGTGGGGAGAGCTGGCCCTGTGATCATAAGAGTGGGAGAGCCAACCCTGTTAGTGCAGGTGGAGGTGAGCCAGGCCCAAAGTTGTAAGCATGGGACAGTTGTCCCCATATCACATCTAGTGAACCAACCCTACAGCTGCCCAGGCCCAACCCAAGGTTATGACTTCGCCCACCAGATATATCATCCACCCCATCTATGATCTGCTGGAGCACATGAAGGGACCTGACCTGCAGACCCAAAGCTACAAGATCTCCACAACACAAGGCAACAATACAATATCCAGGAAGAGCCCAAGCAAGTGCCCAGCACCCAGAGGGTAGTAGAAACCAGAGACCTTAAACCAGACCAAAGACTCTTTGCAATGAACACTTGCAAGTAAAGATATACGGACAAAAGGGTTCAAGGTATGACTCACGGTGTCACACTGCAACTTCCGTGACAAGATTTTTTAAGTTCTTCCTTTTTTAATTTTTTTTCTCTTAAATTGTGTATTATTTGGGGAGTGTGCAGGGGCGAAGGCGGATGCAAAGGGACAGGAAAATGACTGAGATCAAGATACATGATGTAAAAGCACATAGAATAAATAAAATTGAAAAAACAAAATCAGGCTGTAGGCAAGCCTGTAAGGCATTTTCTTAATTAGTGATTGATTGATAGATATAGGAGGACCCAGCTCATTGTGGGTGACAGCACCTCTGGGCAGATGGGCCTGGGGTATAAAAGCAAGCCATGTTGAGAAGCCAGTGAGCAGCATTCCTTCATGGCTTCTGCATCAGTTTCTGCCTCAAGGTTCCTATCTTGAGTCCCTGCCCTTTCTTTATATAAAATAAACAAAAGGAAAAAAAGATAAAAGAAATGACCCGGTCTTAGGAGAAACATACTTTTTCCTGTTTTTTTTTTAAATAGATAATTCTTTTTTATTTAAATATACAGATAATTAACACATGCAAAGGCACAAGCTCATTTTATAAGAGGCTGTACTTGTATCAAGCCAACAGTGAAACATCTGTTCTTACAGTTCTTGACCTGCCTGTCACTACTGGTCAGACAACATCTGCTAGCAAACCCCTCTCTCACCCATCCCCACCCCACTCATTTCTCCTCCACGTCTAACTTGGGCTTCACTCCTTCTGAAAAGGTGATGGGCCACAGTTCTGTACAGATTAAATCTGTGCTAAAGCTTCTGTTTGCCTCCCTCTCTGTTTTTTGAAATAGGGATTCACATGAACACAGGCTGACCTTGAACCACCTGTGCAGTCAGAGACGGCCTGTAAGGGATTAATCACGCACTATTAGGACAGGCATGCAGTGCCAGGGACTGGACGGGTCCTTCGTGCACACTAGGCAAGCTCTCTATAATGAGCTGCATCACAAACCCTTTACTAAACATGCCAACGGCAAAATTCCAATCTGACCCTCAGTAAATGGTGAATCAACAAGAGTGATATTATTAAACCCCATCAAACCGGCATGGTAGATCAGCCTAGAATCGAAGGAGTTGGACAGGGGAAACAGGACACTCACGATGTCAAACCTAGCGTGGCCTACAAAATGATTTCTAGATTACCCTGGAGTACAGTATGAGACCATTTCAAAGCAAACACATAAACAAAAATCCATCGCAGAGCAACACTGAAACACCGAAAAAAAAAAACGAAAATGTTAAGTCTACATACCCTGAACTTGTCTCCTTGTGTGCAATTTGCCACCAGATGTGTTACCTTGGAATTACATTCTTTTCGAATAACTCCACCCATATGATGAACCAATGTCACCAATTCGACCTCAAAAGAAAAATTGAACAAAATTGATTTTAACTAATTTGAACAAAAATCTGTATTAATAACTCACTTAGCATAACACTTTACAAAACTTATACAAACTTTTATAAATGTTAAATTTTATGTAAAAATTTTTTTTAAGAAGTAGCTTGTAAAGTTCTACTACAGTAATAAAAACAGCTTGGTATTGGCATAAAAACTGACACATAGATCAATGGAATCGAATCAAAGACCCTGACATTAATCCGAACACCTATGAACACCTGATTTTTGACAAGCTAAAATTATACAAAGGAAAAAAGAAAGCATCTTCAACAAATGGTGCTGGCATAACTGGATGTAGACATGTAAAAGATTACAAATAGATCAATATCTATCCCCATGCACAAAACTTAAGTCGAAATGGATCAAAGACCTCAACATAAATCCAGCTACACTGAACCTGACAGAAGAGAAATTGGGAAGTAGCCTTGAAGTCATTGGCACAGCAGACCACTTTGTAAATATAACACTAGTAACACAGACACGGAGATCAACAATTAATAAATGGGACCTCCTCAAACTGAGGAGGTCCCATTTATTCTGTAAAGCAAAGGACATGGTCAATAAGACAAAATGACAGCCTACAGAATGGGAAAAGATCTTCACCAACCCCACATCTGACAGAGGGCTGATCTCCAAAATATATAGAACTCAAGAAACTAGACATCAAAATACCAAACAATCCCATTAAAAATGGGGTACAAAGCCGGGCGGTGGTGGCGCACGCCTTTAATCCCAGCACTCGGGAAGCAGAGCCAGGCAGATCTCTGTGAGTTCGAGGCCAGCCTGGTCTCCAAAGCGAGTTCCAGGAAAGGCGCAAAGCTACACAGAGAAACCCTGACTCGAAAAATCAAAAAAAAAAAAAAAAAAAAAAAAATAGGGATACAGATCTAAACAGAATTCTCAACAGAAGAATCTCAATGGCCAAAAGACATTTAAGGAATTGCTCAACATCCTTAGTCATCAGGGAAATACAAATCAAAAGGACGCTGAGATACCATCTTACACCAGTTAGAATATCTTCTAAGATCAAAAACAGTGAAGACAGCTTGTGTTGGAAAGGATGTGGAGCAAGGGGAACACTCCTCCACTGCTGGTGAGAATGCAAACTTGTACAGCCACTTTGGAAATGAGTATGGTGGTTTCTCAGAAAATTGGGAATCAATCTCCCCCAAGATCCAGCTATACCACTCTTGGGCATATACCCAAGGAATGCTCAATCATACCACAAGGACACTTGCTCAGCTATTTTCATAGCAATTAGTCGTAATAGTCAGAACCTGGAAACAAACTAGATGCCCCTCAACTGAAGAATGGATAAAGAAGATGTGGTACACATACACAATGGAGTATTATTCAGTGGTTAAAAAAAAAAAATGAAAACATGAAATTTGTAGGTAAATGGATGGAACTAAAAAGAATCATCCTGAGGAGGTAACCCAGACCCAGAAATACAAACATGGTATGTACTCACTCTTTAAAGGATATTAGAGGCAAAGCAAGGATAACCAGGCTACAATTCACAACCCCAGAAAAGCTAGGTAAAAAGAAGGACCCTAAGAGGGACACCCATGGAGGGCCCCAGAAAGGGAAACTAGTTAAGATCTCCTGGGTAAACTGGTGGGGATGGAAACAGAAGGGGCTGAGATGGCCCAGTGGAGGGAGGGACAGAGAGGGAGAGCAATGAAAGAAATATTTTGGTAGAGAGAACCATTAGGGGATTAGGGAGAAACCTGGTGCTAGGGAAATCCACAGGAATCCACAAAGATGACACCAACTAAGACTGCTAGCAATAATAGAGAGGGTGCCTGAACTTACCTTCCTCTATAATCACAGTAGTGACTACCCTAATTGTCATCATAGAACCTACATCCAGTAACTGATGGAAGCAGATACAGAGATCCACAACCAAGCACTGGGCTGAGCTCCTGGACTTCAGCTGAAGAGAGGGAGGAGGGATCACAGGAGCAAGTGAGGCCAAGATCAGGATGTGGAAAACCACAGAGACAGCTGACCCAAGCTGGTGGGAGCTCATGGACACTGGCCTGTCAGCTGGGGAACATGCATGGGACCAAACTAGGCCCTCTGAATGTGGGTAACAGTTATGTGGCTACATCTGTTTGGGGAGCCCCTGGCAATGGGATCAGGACTTATCCCAGGTGCATGAAATTGCTTTTTGGAACACATTTCCTAGGGTGGGATATCTTGCTCAGCCTGGCACAGGGAGAGGGACTTGGTCCTGCCATAACTTAGTATGCCAGACTCCGTTGACTCCCCCAAAGAGGCCTTACCCTCTCTGAGTGGATGGGGGGTGGGATTGGGGGAGGTGGGGGGGGCGAGAGAAGGGGAGGGAGGAGGAACTGGGATTGGTATGTAAATGGAAAAAACAGGAGGACTGTAAGAACAGGATGCCCACATTCCCAAGAGGTGGGATAGGTGGCTTTTGGTCATTTAATGGTCATTAATTTATATGGTCAAATAAAATTTAATTTGTCTTTGTTTAGTGGTTGGTTTAAAATTGTTATTGGTCATAGTCAATCTCTTTCTAAAAGAAGAAAGGAGGATATGGTATAGAAATGTATTATATAGAAATGATAGGATAAAACTGTAATTATTGAATCTACTCTGAAAAAAAAGATATAGTGTGGTGACATTTTATTTGTGCTGAAATGTGGTGATACTTTTTTGTATGTTAATAAATAAAGTTTGCCTAGAGATCAGAGGAAATAGCAAGCCATTAACAAAAAAGTCAGGCAGTGGTAGCACACACCCTTAATCTGATCACTTGGCAGGCAAGGTCTCTGTGTGTTCAAGGACACACCAGGGAACAGCCAAGTGTGGTGACACACACCTTTAATCCCAGTACCAACCATAGAGACCTAGAGGTCTGTACAGACAGGCAGTGACAAGGAAGTGAGGTAGCTGGGCTAAGAGCCAATGAGAGGGCAGAACAGCAAGGCAATAAAGGCGCAGGTTAGACAGGAAGTAGCCCCTTTGGGCAGCTGCAGAGCTGGAGAGGTGAGGTGGTGGCTATCACTATTTCCCTGATCTCTAAGGCTTTCACCCCTTAAAAAAGAGCAGCTTGCTATTGCTACAGGCAAACCATACAAAAGACAAACAACACACAGGATGTTAAGTTAACAGACAACAGGCTCTAATCCTGCCTAAACACAGATATATTATTTTCATTTATTCACTTTATTTACTTTTTACAACACTGGATATCAAAGCCAAGACCACACACCCACAAACAAATATATTGATTTCTTTTTTAAAGTTCACCTTTACTTATGTGTCTGTGAGTACGCACACACACAAGCAGGTATCCACAGAGGCAAAAGCAGGTGTCAGATCACCCAGAGATAGCACTACAGGAAGGCTGGCACTGCGGGCTACCTGACATGGGTATTCTCTGAGCAGAACGTGCTTTTAACCACTGAGCATCTCTCCAGCCCCAAATACATGGACTTTTAACATCAGGTTATATAACATCAATGCCTGTCCCACAAAATTATTGCAATATTTACTAGTTCCAACTTAGGAAATATTGTGAACCAAAAAAACTTTCTGTGATTTCTCTGTGGTGGTAAGAATACTTTAAAGCTTGGCTTGCATAACATTATTAATTTTGTGTGACAAAAACTTCAATTAACCAATGTAACTGATAATTAGCAGGAAAGTAAAATTTTCTATTAATTTACATGCCAGCCATCACTTACAGTCTTTTTTTTTTTTTTTTTTTAAACAAAGCTCTTAAGAATTTTTCTTTAGGGGTTGGTGATTTAGCTCAGTGGTAGAGCGCTTGCCTAGCAAGGGCAAGGCCCTGGGTTCGGTCCTCAGCTCTGAAAAAAAAAAAAGACAAAATAACAAAAAAGACCAAAAAAAAAAAAAAAAATTTTTCTTTAAAATTTAGAACCTGATGTCCATAGCATTTTTCCTTCAAGACTTTTTAAATGAGCTCATGATACCAAAAAGAAACAAAGGCATTTAAATCTGCATTACTAGGAAATGTCTCCTAAGCTGCCTTGTCATACTTACGAGCTCCTCCTTCTTCCTGAATCCAGTAAAGCACAGCACCAGGTTCAGCATGCTGGTGCAGTACAGCGGCCGGCAGGAGAACGGCAGGGGCTGTGGGGGCACAAGTGTAAACCTGTGAGCTTCCTTTGTAGCTAGGATTCAGAAAACAGGGCCTCAAGCTTAACGATTTCTCCTCTTGACAATTAACTTTTCAATGCCCAAGTTTTACTTGAATTTTCGGGTAACAAAAGTCAAACTCTATAAACTCCACAATTAAATATCTCCCCACCAGGTGAGGTCAATCGGGCACTCCTGTAATCAATCCCAGCATTCAGAAGGTTGAGACAGGAGGATTGTAAGTTCAAGGCCATCCAGGAATACAAGAAGCCCTTATCTCAAATGAAAGTTTTAAAAATGTAGCTGGCATAATGGCCCACTCCTTTAATCACAGCACTTGGGAGGCAGAGGCAGGTGGGATCTCTGAGTTCAAGGCCAGCCTGGTCTACAAAGTGAGTTCCAGGAGAGTCAGGACTACACAGAGAAACCCTATCTCCAAGAAAAAAGCACTTTGTTGGCAAGCCTGATGACCTGGGTTTGAACCCTGAAATCATCATAATGAAAGGAAAGAACTGAACCCCCCAAGTAGTCCTCTTATACACACACACAGAGAGTTAAAAACCTGCCGGTGAGGGGGGGGGGGTTAAAATAATTTTCCTAGTTAAAATTTTATGATAACAGATATGGTACCAGTTTTATGTGGAAAAAAGGAAAGGTTTATGTATACACATGTCTGGAAGCCAAGCCTCTGCAAATCTCTCCTAAGGCATTACAGGTGTAATAAGTAAGGCCATATGTACATGCTTTACATACCCACAGTTCTCATTGTCTGACTTTCAATGGCCTTGGGTTTTGACTACTAAAAATTTAAAAAGGAATACATAAGAATAGGCCCCTATTAACTATCATTTTGTTGAAGAGGAGAGAGCACCTCATGTAGCCTAGAATGCACTAGACTCCAAATCCTAATTACAGGCATGAGCAACAACATCCAGCAACTATGAATTATTCTAAGTGTTATATACATTCAACAATTAACAGGATTTTCTAATTATAAATTTTCAAAAACTTCATCAGTAAAAATGATTTTTGAAAAGTCATGAGCACTGTCTGTTTCTTACCTCTCCCTTTTGTGCACAGCTGAGTATAACCGGTGGTCCCACAATTCTACAGTCAGTTCTGCGTAAGTCATGGAAGACAGAACTCTGGAAGTCAGTGACTACAAACACATTCTCAAATTCTGGGGAATCCAAATCTCCAAATTCTTCCACTGAGTCCATCTTTCCACAGGGTACTTTAATTTCCTAGGGTTTTTTTTTTTTTAATATGGTTATTACAAATAAAAAATCATTCATAGACCATATAAAATACATGACTCCCTAAAAATGACTCCTGTACTTTTGTTTATTTGTTGTTTTTGTTTTTTGAGACAGAGTTTCTCTGTGTAGTTTTGGTGCCTGTCCTGGATCTTGCTCTGTAGACCAGGCTGGCCTCAAACTCACAGAGATCCACCTGGCTCTGCCTCCCGAGTGCTGGGATTAAAGGCGTGCACCATCACCACCGCCCGGTACTTTTTTGACATCTTTCTTTAAGATTTGTAGAAAACTTAAGTGTTAAAGCATACAATTACCAATGTCCCATACAATAGTGAAAAACTGTGTTTCTCTACCTCTATGTCATCTACCCCATCCACAGTAAGACCTTACAGATGGACACTGTAAAGACATGAACTTAGGCTCCATGACTCAGTGGCCTATAACCACCTAGCATGCACAGTAAGTTCCAAGTACTAGAACACCAGAAGTTTCCCTTTCTCTAGTTTTAGTTTTGGTGGTAACGGGAATTGAACCTAGAACTCTGAGCATGCTAGGCAAGCACTCTAGTACTGAGCTATTGTCATTGCCTTCTTATTGTTTTCTGAGCAAGGTTTCACAACATTAGCCAGGCGAGCCTGGACTTCTCTATATAACCCAAACTGGCCTTGAGCTCTCAGCAACCCTGCTGGCCTCAGACTGCTGAACGATGAGATTACAAGCATAAGCCACCAGGCCCCACTTAGAAAAACTTAAGTACACGTTTTGATGCACTTCATCAGTGATCTATTCACCACTTTTTATTCTGATCAGGAAAAATGATAATATGCATACACTGCTATCTTCAAAAAAATAAGAAAAAATACCATAAGCTATAAAATACCACAGTTTAACAAAAGGTTTCTGATTAGCATTCTCATTTCAATACCTATGTTGTAAAGAGAGGTCATGAGCAAAACTAGCTGCATGGGACAGACGTACAATACACAAAGGCAAGTATCTTACAACAATTAAAAAAAAAAAAACAAGAATCAACATACTGAAGAGCCTACACAATTTCTGCGTGAAAAGAACAGAAAAAAGAATTCTGAATGGAGCTGAATGGTGGTGCACGCCTTTAATCCCAGTGCTCGGGAGGCAGATGCCAGCCTGGTCTACAGAGTGAGTTCAGGACAGCCAGGGGTACACAGAAAAACACTACCCCAAAATAAATAAATAACTCTGAATTGTTAAATAAATTATTTGGGCTTTAATTTGAAAGACTGGAGTGATGGGACAAATCAGCTATCCTTGAAGTTCTTTTTTTTTTTTTTGGTTTTTTTAGACAAGGTTTCTCTGTGTATTCCTGGCTGTCCTGGATCTCACTCTGTAGACCAGGCTAGCCTTGAACTCACAGAGATCTGCCCGCCTCTGCTTCCCAAGTGCTGGGATTAAAGGCCTGCACCACCACCACCCAGCTATACTTGACGTTCTTATACTGAACCCCAAACCCAAAATGAAAAGTGAAGCTTTATCTCACAAGGTGATTATATGTGGATAAGGATGTTAACAGTAAAGATGTACCACAAAGAAACAAAACCGTGAGGGATACAGCAAGGAAACCACATGCAGGCCAAGAGAGGTTTCGGGGACTCTAAACCTGCTTGCACCAATTCCGATTAGCTCCCAAAACTGAGAAAATGAAGTTCTGTTGCATAAGCTCTCTAGTCAGTGTTACTTTGTTCCTACGTCCCTAGCAAACTAATGTAACTGAAGGCCAGGGCATTGGCTCAGCAGTAAAATGCTTGCCTAGCATGCAGGAGACCCTGGGTTCAATGAGTCAAAATATAATAATGATTATTTTGGAGATGGACTAGAAAATTAGTTAGATATATTACAAATTCTGAGACACAATAATTGATAATCACTGCTTATTGGTACTAATAATTTGGAAAAACAACAAGAATTCAAACTAAATAAAATTAATGGGAAAAAGTACTAAAACAATCAGATCTTTATACACATTACGTCCTTGATTTAAATTAAATGAGAAGTCTCTAAAATTTGGATTTATAATAAATGCTAGTTTTGGATTTTAGAAACAACCCAATTCTCAAATAAGTGTAAGCTACTTTCTACACTTCTAATTCAGAGTGCACATACATGTCATGCCTGATTCAATCACCAGAGTGAAGCAATTCAATCGAAGGAAGTGAGGCATGCCACATGCAATGAGAGGCTTGACCTACCATATTAATAACACTTTTTATTAATTTTTCATCCGATTTTCCAGGACAACTTGCTTTTATCTTTATAACAGGGACTTCCATTATCTTAATAGTCTGTGGAAAAGAGACTTAAGTATAAGATTAAGAAAGATAGGTGGGTGAAGAATCTCATCTGGAAATGAACTACAAACCCAAACTCCTTACCTTTACGGCATTTAGAAGCTCTTCTTGTTTCCCAGCTTCCTGGACCATTATCAATCTTGTTTCAACCTGAGGCATCTCTTCTGTTGAAATGTAAAATGTTTTAATGTGGTCATAGGGTACCAACAGCACAATCAGTACTTCCTAAGCTTTCTTCCTAGCTAGAAAGTCTTCTATCTCTGAGGAGAGTAGAACATTCCCGAAAGTTAAAATAATCTAATTCTGAGTTTCCTACAAAAATATTTGACTATATATCACTTTAAAAAAAAAAGATACATTGTAGTAAAAGGCATACAAACAACAACCAAGAAATAATTCCCCCACACACACACACAAAAAAAAAATTTGACTATATATCACTTTAAAAAAAAAAAGATTCATTGTAGTAAAAGGCATACAAACAACAACCAAGAAATAATTCCCCCAAAAGAAGCATAATCAAACATATTCACCTTCTTAAAGCACAGGAAACTTTAGGAATGACCATCTACAAAGCAGTGAAATAAAAGTGGTTCCTCACTTAACCATCAACAAATTCTAGCTTAGCAATTTTATAGCTAGACTTCTCAATACTAAGAAGCAGTATCAACACTAGAACACTCCCTTTTTCAAACTGGGGAAGCATTAGCTCAAATGATGGACGGAGAATGTAGACGTAGAGCCCAACTTAGTTACTCAATAGACATGCTCTAACTTAACAACTGTTACATCAGTTACCAAAAAATCAGCAGCCGGTGCTTTAGGATTAAAGTAACAATTCTGTGGTTTTAAAAGCAGATAACAGGCTTACCGTCAACATTTGAAGTAGATGCCAGGCACAAGTTTTCCTTGGACGTTTCTGTAACTTTAGAATCAAAGATGGAAGAATCTGCCAAGCTTGTTATCTCAGTAGGAGACGTTAATACGCTGTTGTCAGCCATTGTCTGTACTATTTTTTGGAGGCTGAAAAACACAATTTGAAATTTGAATACATGAAACAAACCTGGTCACTGAGCAACAACAAGCATTAGACCAGTGAGTGATTCTTAATATAGTTCATGTTGTGGTGACTTCCCCCACAAAATTATTTCATTGCTTCTTCATAACTGTAATTTTGCTACTGTTATGAATCCTAATGTAAATATCTGATATGCAGGATATCTGATGTGACTACCAAAGGGATCTTGACCCACAGGTTGAGAATCACTGCATTAGAAGCTGTACTTGGGTCATGTAAAATGTATCAGCTGGGCCCAAGTGGTAGGGGGTCGTCATGCCTGGAATCAGCACCAGGGAGGTGGAGGAAGAAAGATCAGGAATAGGAGGTCATCTCTGGCAACATGAATTCAAAGCCAATCTGGAGTACAAGAGACCCTGTTTCAAAACCTCTGAGTCTAGGTTTCCTCTTCTGTAAAATAAAGCTATTCAGAACTGGTTTATAGAAATACAGTAACAAATAACTATCAAAGAGCATCAAAGGAACACAGGAAATTCCCTGACATAAGCACACAAAAGGGGGTCACAAATACTTTCCCACTTCTTTCTTCCTCATCTGTCTTCAACCTATTTCTCTCCCAAAACGTCTACACAACAGCTACCTACAAGAATCCCATCTTTATTCTTTGCCTCATTCTCCCTGCCCAAAATGCCTGCCAGTCTCAAATCCAGTAACTCCAATGTCAAACTCCATGAATCACAATGAATTTCTGAGCAGTTTTCAGGCTCAAACTGTACATATTTAGTAGTGATCAGCTCTACTTAGCATGTTCTCTACTTCAATCATCACTCTTGACTCAGCCTTTATGGATTTCTCAGAACCTTTCACAGGTAATTGTGCAGCTTACATATTATTGGCATGTTTATATTAATTTCCAAATATCTCTAAGATTTGACAAGACAAATAAATATAAATTAGCACCAATATAAATCTGGACTATGAAAGAAAGCTCTTAGATTTCTAGTGTTGTACCCAGAGTTCCCTAAAGACCATCAAGAGACCAAATCTGATACAAAAGCAGTCTTTTTATTGTTGCAAGTTAACTGGGGCCTCTCGGTCTGATGCAGCAGCAGAGTAGTAGAGACCCCGAGTAGCAATGCGGCAGAGTTTTTATAGGGGGCAAATCAAGGGGTGGGTCTTGAGGCCTACAGACTACATAGGAACAGACTCAGGATTGGTTTATGCAAGTGGCATGTTAGTAACTTTTAATTGGCTAGGGTTAGTTGGGGGTTACAGTTATCCACTTTTGGGCAGGCCTGGACAAGTCCCAGGCTTTGTCCTTGAGCTGCTGTGGAGGCAGGCTGGCCTAGCACGTACTGACTGTGGGGACTAGCTCAGTGGCCCAGGCTTGGTGTGTCCTATCTCCCTGTCCCTGCTGGCAGGGGCATCAGTGATGAATTGTCTTTTGTTCGTGGCCCTCCCAGAAACTGCTTGATCAGTCTCAGGAAACTGAAATTGAGGCCTGATCTCTGAGAGAAGACTGAGCAGCCTGTTATGGCATCTGCCTGGTCCTTTCAGTAGGATCTAAGAACTGAAAAGTTAAGCAAGCAGGTTAGAAAGTTTAACTGAAATAGAAAGCTTGAGTCTGTAGCTAGTGGTAAAGTGTTTGCCAGTCATGCTGCAGACCCTGGGCTTTATACCCAACTTGGGAGGGGGGCAAATTTCTTAACTAAATGTAACAGTCTCATCTTTACATCAGAGCTCATGACTGGTCCACTTTTCCCTACTTCAGATTCAGAGAGACACTGCTCTGGGTTTTTAGTAAAGAAACAGTTTAAACTGTATGCCTTGGAAAATCAGTAAGGTTTGAATCTTCACTTCTGCATGGTGAGTCTAGGTAGTACAAAATATACACATGACAGACCTACACATGGTTGTAAAAATCATACACTTACAAGTCAGACACCTGTTTCCTAGCTCAGCTCTGCATTAAGCCTCAGTTTCTGTATAAGGGAAGCAGATATAGATTGCAACTCAAATCAGGTTGTGATAGAAATTGAACAAGTATTTTGAAATAACAAATAACTATTCATATTTATACAATATTCACAACTCGGTATTGTTTATTGTTTTCCATAACAATCACTATTCTAAAGTTCTCTATAGCTGGGCGGTGGTGGCGCACGCACTTGGGAGGCAGAGCCAGGCAGATCTCTGTGAGTTCGAGGCCAGTCTGGGCTACCAAGTGAGTTCCAGGAAAGGCGCAAAACTACACAGAGAAACCCTGTCCCAAAAAACCAAAAAAAAAAAAAAAAAAAAAAAAGTTCTCTATAGAGTGCTCCAATAGTTGTCTTTATTCAGAATCAATTACAAATTCCACAGTCTTTTTCCTACATCTCCTAAAAATCATTTCTAGTGAGAAACGCAAGGTTCTAAGTCACTTAAAGAAATGTCACAACATAATGACTTCTATCAACATTCTGTTATATACCCATAGATCGGTGTCTTGGTCAGCCATCATCAGAGAAGCTTAAAACAGCAGTAGATGGGAAACAATACAGAAACCCACAGCCAGACATTATGCAGAGAGTGAGATACTTTGGAACACTCAGCCCTAAATTGGATGTCTCCATCAGAAGAGGAGGAGGAGAGAGTCAAGAGTCGGAGGGATGGAGGACACCAAGGAAACAAGGCCCACTAAATCAACAGGATTGAAGCACACAAGAACTCAGAGACAGAAGCAGCATGCACAGGGCCTGCAAAGGTCCAAGCCAAATGGGGTTCCAGCACTGAGAGGAGGAAGTTGTCATGATCTCCCATCCCTAACCAAGAAGCTATCTCCAAATGACAACCACTCAAAAGAATACAGTGTTCTCCTGAGTCTCACTGAGTATACAATCATGAAGGGCAGGCTCCATACCCACAGTAGGTGGACAACTGAAAGCGAACTGTGGTGTTCTTGTGGAAATATTTTGCCTCATAATACTTTGTCTGGGCATTTTTTTACCTTACTGGTCTTTTGTGTATATACTGTTTTGTGCTTTTATGGTTTTTCTGTGTGTGTCTCTCTGCTTGTGTAAGTGCTTCTCATGCTTTTTCTTTGGATTTTCTTCCTGTTTTTTCTATTCTGCTTTTCTTGTTCGTTTTCTAAAGAGACAGAGAAAGAAGCTGTGGAATTGGGTAGGTGGAGAGGTAGGGAGATGGGGAGGACCTAGGAAAAGAAATGATCGAATGTATTGTATTAAAAAAATCAAAAAAAGAAAAAAAAATACTGGGGAGGCAGAGGCAGGTCATCTCTGAATCTGAGGCCAGCCTGATCTACAGAAAGAGTGCCAAGACAACCAGCGAAACACAGAGAAACCCTGTCTCAAAAATACCAAAAAAGAAAAAAAAAAATCTATTTTCAATTAAAAAACAAAAAAAAAAAGAGCCAGGTATAGTGGCCCAGCTTAATCCCAGCAATTGGAGCAGAGGCAGATGGATCTCTGTGAATTCAAAGCCAGTCTGGTCTACATAGTGAGTTCTAGGACAGCTAGGGCTAAAATGAGACTATGTCTCAAAAAACAACAACCTAAATATAGTGGTATTTTATTTGTGCTGAAATGTGATTTTATTTGTATGTTAATAAATAAAGTTGCCTAGGGGTCAGAGCTATTAGCAAGCCATAGGGAAAGCCAGGGCGGTGGTGGTGCACGCCTTTAATCCCAGCACTTGGTAAGCAAAACTAGGTAGATCTCTGTGTGTTCAAGGATACTGCCAGCATTGGAGACACACGCTCCAATGTGTGTCCGGAGGTCTGTACAGACAGGCAGTGACGAGGCAGTCACGTAGTTGGGTTTGCAACCAATGAGAAGGCAGAACAGAACTCTATTTAAAGACGAACAGACAGGAAGTAGTGCCCTTTTCGGAGAGGTCTCCTGGCTGAAGAGGCTAGCTGAAGCAGGCGGGTAAGGCTCTTAGCTCAGACCTCTTGGGCTTTTATCTTTTCATTGGCTCTGTGTTTCTTATTTAATAAGACGGTTGGTTACATCTACACCTAAAAAATAAAAATAAATGTTTTTTAAAAAGAAAAAAGCCAGACATGGTGGTAAACTCCAGGAGGCTAAGCCAGGAGGATTACTGTGAATTTGAGGCCAATCTGGGTTACAGAGTGAGACCCTGGGCCAAGCTTTGGGGTGCACACCTTTTATCCCAAAATTCAGGAGAAGACCCTGTTTCAAAAAAAGGGCTGGAGAGAGGGAGAAGGAAAAGGGAGAGGAGGAAGAGGTGATCAGCTTTCAGGACGGAGGTGATTTGATTTGGCTGACTGATGCTCTTTTGAGGGGGGATCTTGCAATGTGACCCTTGCCAGTCTGGAATTCACTATGAAACTCCAGGCAATCCTCCTGTGTCAGCATTCTGAGAGTTGGGATTAAAGGCTCACAAAAGCAAGCTAGGTTAAAGAAATCAAAAATGTTCAATAAATCAAAAAGACCATTTGAGGGGCTGGAGAGATGTCTCAGAGATTAAGAGCACTGACTGCTCTTCCAGAAGTCCTGAGTTCAATTCCCAGCACCCACATGGTGGCTCCCAACCATCTGTGATGAGATCTGGCGCCCTCTTCTGGCCTGCAGGTGCATATGCAGGCAGAACACTATACACAATAAATAAATAAATAAATAAAAGACAGTTCAAGCTGCTCACGGCAGTAAAAGCAGGAGGACTACATGAAACCTGATCTCAAAAAAGCCAAATGCAGTAAGTAATGAAATGTTTAGGAGAACACAGTGCTTAAAGCTTCCCCCTGGGGCTGGAGAGATGGCTTCCAGAGGACCCAGGTTCAATTCCCAGCACCCACATGGCAGCTCACAACTGTCTGTAACTCCAAGATCTGACACCCTCACATAGACATATATGCAGGCAAAACACCAATACACATAAAATTTAAAAATTTTTAAAAACTTTCCCCTAATAAACTCCAACTGTGCTTCATTAAAAAGAAAAAGGTTAGTAGACAGGATTTTGAATGTTTCCAATAAAAGAATAGATGTGACATAACCATTACCCTGATCTGATCACACACGCTGTTTAAATGTACTAGAATATTCTAGGGCTTGAAGTGTAGCTTAGTGGTAAAGCATGAAGGATGTTCTGGATTCAACCCCTCAGCCCCAGAGAAAAAAAGAAATGTCAAAATACAGCCCATAGTTATGTATAATCATGCATCAACGTCAAGACTTCACAATGTGTATATGTGTGTGTGTGTGTTTTAAAGTGTGTGTGTGTGTGTGTGTGTGTGTGTGTGTGTGTGTGTGTTTTAAAGACAGGTTTTATGGTTTTTAAGACATGGCTTCTTGTGTAACATTGGCTGTCCTAAAACTTGCTCCATAGACCAGGCTGGCCTCAAACTCAGAGATCCACTTGCCTCTACCTACCGTGTGCTGCAATTAAAGGCCTGAACTAACACCATCCCACTTTTACTATACATTTTTAGAGATACTTTAATTTATATAACCCTCTTTTAACTTAAAATGCTTAAATGCGCCGGGCAGTGGTGGCGCACACCTTTAATCCCAGCACTAGGGAGGCAGAGGCAGGCGGATCTCTGTGAGTTCGAGGCCAGCCTGGTCTGCAGAAGTGAGATCCAGGACAGGCACCAAAACTACACAGAGAAACCCTGTT
>CABHPH010001043.1:48607-71107 GCA_902168325.1 Peromyscus nudipes | reverse complement strand
TTTTCAGCATTGGATACACGGTGTGACTAGAAGACACTGCTGAGGCCTTGATGACTACAGATCTCAAGAGCACGGTCCCTGCTAGCCCCTCTACCACTGATATACCACCATCACAACTCCCTAAAGTCTACGTGTTTACCATCTAACAGGTGGTGCTACACAGCAGTGAAGTACTATGTGTTAATTCATGGCTCATTACTATGTGTTAAATCATTTAATCCCGTTAAAACCTTTCATGGGTTCTAATCACACCACTCTACCTATTTGGTAGAAAAGGGAAATGAAATTTAAAGAGAGTAAAGTACTTCTGTGTCATTTACTGCTTTGGTTCCACAACAAATCCTCAGTTATTGAAACCACTGAGGTGATACTCATCCTCCTCCTTGTCTTCCTTCTGCCGCAAGAACTTGGCTTCTGGTCCTTCAGCACATCATTTCATCTCCTCCAGATTGCCTCACTGCTTCTGTGTGTGAGGGTTAACCCATGGAAAGATGAGAGTCTGTGTTTTCTACAGCTCCTTGGGATACCACCAGTCCACATTTGCATGGATCTCCGGTCACCATTAACATTTTCATTTGGAATGAGTATGTTGCTTTATTAAGTCATCTCAAATTACTATCTTTTATCACTCAGTCATCTTTTATTATGACCTGTGCCTCCGTCAGATTTGAAGAAGGCCAGGCAGGACATGGATCAAGCTTTGACTTGCTCTCAGCCCGGGCCACATGCCTGTGCCAGTTGGTAAGTGCTAATTAAACTTGAGCCTCTTCCTCGGCTTCAGCATACGCTATCCTCCTCATCAGTCAATATCTACCCAGCCTTATGAGCTTCGTTGGAAACTGTAAGAAGACAACTGCCAGCCAGAGCCTGTAGCCACTCTAAAAAAAACACACAACTTTAGGAAGACTCACAGAATGGGCATAAGACACCCTGACCTACACCCATACTCCTATGCTAGCCTGGGTGAGTGACATGTCAGAGCCTCACCATGTCTGCACATCTCCTAGTGTCTCACAAGGTCAGAACAAGCTTTCCTGGCATTGCTGGCAGAAAGAAAACATCTAGCAAATGTGAACAGGCTGGCACGAGGCACCTGGCCCACCTTACATCAGCTTCAGATATCAGCTTCACATTCTATATGCCAGCCAAGGCTGAGGGTAGGAAATGACTATATCTCCCCTCCAAAATCTGGTCTGTGCTGGCCATGTTCGTGGTGGTCATCTGTTGCACTATCTGTCTGTGGCACCTGCAGCTCCAACAGCCAAGCCAAAAGTTGTTGAGGCCTTGGCAGTCCTAGAACACAGTAGCAATGCCAAGAGCTAAGGAGGTGATGAGCTGTCCAAATTACCTTGTCAACTTCACTCGGAGGTTTCGATGTTGGAAGGACAGATGAAAGTTATTCCAGGTACATTGCATTTTACAGATGCCAATGGAGGGAGAGAGCTAGCGAGCTGTGAGGAGCTCCGTGAGTTTTCAGGGGGCGAGGACTGATATCCCTTATGGCTTCTGCAATACTGACCTGTTGATGACCGGCAATGCACCCTTCATTAAGAGTCAGGGATGCCCAGTTTCACTGACAACAAGGTAAGATAAGCCAGCCTTAACAAGAGAAAGAAATATTGTAACCATGGTTTAAGATTGTTTTCCCACTAAAACTGCGTTAAAGGAGATGACGAAGAAGAAGGCTCTGAGCTGGAGAACTGGGAACAACATGAGTAAATACAAAAAATGCTTTTATTAAGGCTCATTAAAGGTTATTAAATTTTAACCAAAATATTGTCAGTGTGCATGGTGTTTGAAATATATGTAAAAGTTAAATGTATGAAGAGATTCCCGAAGGCCAAGAGAAGAAGCAGGAGAATCTTGTTGTTCAAAGAATGTGATGTTAATTGTTGCAACATGGTGGTGCTTTGAATGAAAAGTCCCCTACAGGCTCACATGTTTCAGACACAGGGTCCTCCATTGATGGTGCTCTTGGGGGAAGCGTAGAAGGTGTGACCTGGTGAGAAGAAGTATGCAGCTAGGGATGAGCTTCAGGAGTAAAAAGTCCATCATCGCTTCATGCTTGAGGTGGAGGAGAAGGACTTAGTGAAGCCAGCTTCTTGCTCTTCCCACATGCCTGCTGCTCACGGCTGTGCCTTCCCAGCTTCATGGAATCTTATCTCTCTGGAGCCAGAAGACAAAGGCAATTCACTGGGCTACAGGTTGCCTTGGTCATGGTGTCTTATCACAGCAACAGAAGAAGTAACGAATACAGATGTGAGTCAAAGAAACACTAACCTAAGCTTCTGATGAATACAGCAAATACCAAAGCAAACACTGAGATCGGATAGCAGAGTGATACCGAATTTGCCAGTAAAAGATGTGGTGAAATGAGATACTGGAAAACTGAAGTAAGACAAAAGAGTCGACATTGAAACAAGGGGAGACAAAAACTATATGGTCAACATGGAAGTAAAATGCTAAAACAGTAGAAAAAACCTAATCATAAAAAAATCACATCAAACATAAATAGTATCAGAACAAAATTTAAAAGCACACACTGTCAAATCGTATTTTACAAAGAGGGTCTAACAACATACTATTTAAAAGAATCACCTTCAAATTAAAAACACAAGTTAACAGATTAAAAATAAAGTTATAGAAAAATACAGATTGATTACTGGCAGACTAGAAAGTTTGAGGGCAACAAATAGTGTCGTGCACACACAGGATCATTTTCAATTAAGAAAGAGCTAATTCGTTAAGTGGGGGTATTGACCCTAATCTTTATGTACTTAATAGAAGAGCTGAAAAACTGATAAGCCATAAGAGTTTAAGATTTCAATATTCCTCTCTCAATAAATACTAGAAAGACATACTAAAACTTAATAAGGGAGCTAAAAAATGAATCAGCAGTTAAGAGTGCTTGTTGCTCTTGCAAAAGACTCAACTGCAGTTCCCGACAGCCATGTCAGATGGCTCACAATCCCTTAGAGCTCCAGCTCCAGGTGATCTAATACCCTCTTCTGGCCTCTACAGTTACCTGAACTCACATGAACATACTCCAGCATAGTCACATGCAACCATATAAATTTTAAAGACTTTAACAGTACAACTGACAGATTCAACTTAGCTGAATTTGTCAGAACACACTACTCAACAGCTTCAGAATATATCGTGTGCTGGCTAGTTTGATGTCAGTTCCATACCAGCTAGAGTCATTTGGGAAGAGGGAACCTCAATCAACAAAATGCTTCCATAAAACTGGCCTATAGAAAAGTCTGTGGGGTATTGCCTTGATTGAGGTGGGAGGACCCATCCCATTATGGGCAGTACTATCCCTGGGCAGGTGGTCCTAGATGGTATAAGAGCATGTTTAGCAAGCCATGAAGAGTAAGCTAGTAAGCAGCATTCCTCCATAGTCTCTGCTTGAGTTCCTGTATCTACGTTCCTGCCCTGAGTTTACTCAGGGATGGAGTGAGCTGAAATACATCTTCCCTCCCCAAGATACTTTGGTCATAGTATTTTATCACAACAATAGAAACCCTAAGACACACATTCTTCTCAAATACAAGCGGAATATTTTCCACAGTAGTCAATATTCTTGTCCCTGAGAATTCTCAATGAACTTCAAAGGATTCAAGTTATAGATTGGGTGGTCTTTCATCGTGTACTTTGGACATGGGATTTCAAAGATTAAAGCTGCCATTGACCTGAAAGCATCATCCCTGAGGACTAGATTTCATAAACAAGAGTTGCTATGCTGCCAAAGGGGGAAAGAAATCAATAGTTCTACCTATCTATGATGCCTATGAACTGCCACAATAACCAGCATGACAAACTATCCCTAAAGGTGTAATAGTGGCACATATGTCTGGGCAGTAACCAACAGCTATCTGATTGGACATTAATGCCCACTCAACAGGAAGGAAATCATGCCTGGTACAATGTAAAACAGAACTAACGAAGTCATGGCTTTTAGAGGAGAACCTACTACTTCCACTTTACTAAACAACATAATTCCTACCTGTATTCTAAATACTTATCCTATACTCTCAGATAAATGTGGCTCTCACCACTTATCAAAGAGGCCTCAATTTGTAGCAGCAGGGGACCATCACAGAAAACAACTGGTCAAACTACGGAGAAAACCGGTCATGAGGGGCTCAGACCCAGTGGATACATCTATAATACCACTCCTGCATCAATAGTTTGGGGAAATCACAGAAGAGAGGGTGGAAAGAGGACCAAAATCTGTTGTGAGATTGAGATTGTGTCTCCTAGAAATGACAGGGAAGCTTCATCCATGATACTGCAACAATATGGCTGCCTAAACCAGACCTGGACAAGTACAATGCCAATAGACATGCTAACATGAAAGGGGGGAATCTCACGTGGTCCTAAGCCTTCAACAAACAACTACAGGCTAATAACAAGTACTGAGAAGGGGAAATTTGTCTTCCCCAAGGATGAGCCCTTAAGGGGTTATACAATACCAAGTGGTCGGCCCTGAAATCATATACACACATGCAACGCTAAACAGAATTGGCAGGTTGTATTTTTGTATTTATGTGGTGTGGGGGAATAGAAAACAATAATAAAGAAAAAGAGGCCAAGGCTTTGAGAGGGAGTAAGGCAGACATGGGAGAGGTTTGGAGGGAGAGGACAGGGATAGGCTTGGAGGAGATAAAGGAAAGGAAGGGAAGGAAATAATATAATTATATTCCAATTAAAATGTAAGAATTAAGAGAAAAGAGAGAGTGTGTGTGATTTTTGACCACATCACAATGAAATAAGGAAACAATAACAAAAAAAATATTTGGAAGTTGAATAACACATTTCCAAATAACTCCTAATTGAAAAAAGTACTCCAACTGGACACTGTAGTATGTTGTGAACCAAGAAATGGAGTTGAGCCTACCGCAGGGGGGTGACAAGCAAAGAACACATTTATTAAAGAGAAATAATGTCTCGCACCTCAAACAGAAACATAAAGATCAATCCCCTCTGCTCTTCAGAAAATGGAGAAAGGAAACCGAATGAAACGCAAAGAAAATGAAGGGTAGGGCACTTCCACCTAAGAAGGCTGCCTAGAACACGCTTCCTGGTGAAGGAAGGATTGGGGGGTACTGGGGGGGGCAGTATTCCAAAGAGAAAAGAAGAGTGTCAGAAATCCACAGGAGTGACAGGACAGCTGGACGGTGCAGAGGGCAATGCACCTATAGAAGGGCGTTAGAAGAACGACGCATCTGTAGAAGGAAGTCCAGCAGAGCAAGGTCCCTGCCACAGGGCTCTAGCAGGCAGGTAGGAATCAGGTCCTCATCCAGAAGGTTAAGCAGGCAGTCTTGGTGAAAAGACGGAGACACTCCAACCACCAGGACAAATCCAAGAGTCTTCCAAGATTCAAACCCAGCCGCATTGGGTGTTGCTGAGTAGGAAGTTCTTCTACGGGGTGGGTCAGCAGTAGAGAGGGGGAGTCCCCACTCACACGTGGCCAGGCATTGTGTTGAGAGCATCTGTTATTTAAAACTGCCCTGCCCTGGGGGCCTGTGGAACAGGAAATCATCACAAGTCAGAGATGGTGAATTCAACCAAGCACAGGACAAGGGTAAGAGACAGCCTTCGGGGTCAGTTGTGGAGAGTAGGAGGGCTAGACGGGACAAACTAGGGAGAAGTGTGTAGAGAAAGGTCCCGCTGCTGGTGCCTGTGAGCAGATCTCATCAGCTGAAAATAGCTCCGGAGTGTGAGCGCCCTGTGCCTGAGGTCAGTGGGAGGGTTAAATGCAGGAGTCATCTACCTGCTGTAAGGTTCCCGGATGTGGAGTCCGGGAGCTCTGGCTCACTTGGCACGGCCCCACCCCTCCAGGCTAGTGATTGCTGCAGGGTGGGTTTTGAAAGTCTGAAGATAGATCTGCCTGTACGGATCTGTGGTTGCTTCCCCAACTCTCAGCACACTCGAGGGACACTTCTCTACTGGAGTATTAGACACCTGGGGGCGGAGTGTTACAAATTGGGGAGTACTGGGAGGGTAGGAGAGCCTGCCCAGTCCACAGATTGCAAAAGTAGATGTGAACCACAGAGGCTTCATATGCAAAGGAGGGAGAGAGCTTGAAACAGACATCAGAAACTTGCCCAAATGCTGGCTCAGCCCCAGTATAATAAACCAAACAGAGAAAAGACTCCACACGTTCCCTCAGCACCCTACAGATTCTGCACACATATACATACACCTGGTGGTCTCCAACTGTCAAAGACCAAAAAGGCACACCCATACCCCTTTTGCTTTTGACTTTGCTTCTAGAGACATTTTTACTTTGCTGTATTTAAGAAAGCTCTTGTTTTCTCTCTTTCTTTCTTTCCCTTCATACATTCATCTTTTTTTGTTTACACACTTGTTTTTTATTGTGCAACCTTTTATTTTTATTTTTCTTCAGCTGTACCCATGTTTCCTTATTCTTTCTACTATGCTTTTAGTGTTTCCCCTCCACTGTATCTTATTGATTTATTTTTTAAGATTTTTGTTTGATTTTGTTTTTTGAGACATGGTTTCTCTGTGTAGCTTTGGAGCCTGTCCTGGATCTCGCTCTGTAGACCAGGCTGGCCTCGAACTCAGAGATCCACCTGCCTCTGCTTCCAAAGTGCTGGGATTAAAGGCGTGCGCCACCACCAACCAGCTTAAGTTTTGATTTTTATTTATTTCTTCTCTTGCATTTATCTAGTTTGGTCATGATTATTTTCATTATTGGGAATTTTGATTTCTTTTCACGTTTTACTTTTGTAGTTTTTAAAATCTCTGGCTACTTTCTCTTTCCCCTTTCCAACTTTATTTTTCAGGACTAATTTTTTTCCTTTTACTTGTTTAACGTTGTTTTTAATCCTCTTTCCTCTCTCACTGCATCCATTTATCTCATCTATTTACTCTTTCCATAATTACCCTAATTAATTTTTAACTTCATAGCGCATTCTCACTAGCTTTGACATTTTGTTTGAAGATGATTGCTGATATATAGGGGGCTTTAATTTATTTTCATGCATGTCTGCATCTTGTACGTTTTCACTACGAAGGAATCTCTTCCCTCTCTCTCTGAGTGGTACTGGGGATTGAGCCCTCCCGGTAAGCCACTCACTAAGAAGAAACTCAAATAAGACAGGAAGACATATTCAAGTCAACAGATTCACAAATTGCTAGAAAAAGAAGAGAAGGGGAAGAGGAGACAGAGGAAGGTGGGGGCTGAAAGTGGAGTGGGGCCAGAGGACCTAGGAGGAGTTGGAGAGAAGAGAGGGAGAATATGATCAAATACACTGTATGACATTCTCAAAGAATTATTAAAGTATTATTTAAAACAAACAAAAGACCTGACAATAATTTGTAAAAACTCTTTAGAAAACTAGAGAGAAAAGACCATTTCTCAGCATTTTCTGTGAGGCCAGCCTTTGGTATTCTAATATCAAAACCTGTGGTGATATTTTATTTGTGCTTTAATAAAGTTTGCCTGGAGATCAGAGGAAATAACAAGCCATTTTAAGTAAACACAAAAATCAGGCAGCATACACCCTTAATCCTATCACTTAGCAGGCAGGGTCTCTGTGTTTCAAGGCCATACTAGGGAACAGAGTCAAGCATGGTGACACAACATGTCTTTAATCTCAGTACCAACCATAGAGACATGGAGGTCTGTACAGACAGACAGAAAGTGACAGAGCTGTGTAGGAAGAGGAAGTGAGGTAGCTGGGCTAAAAGAGTCAATGAGAGGGCAGAATAGTAAGGCAATAGCAGTATGGGTAGATAGGAAACTTGCATTTGGAAGCTGCTGGGTTGGTGAGGTAAGGTTGGCTGGTGACTTTCCCTATTTCCCTGATCTAAGGCTTTCACCCCTATATTTGGCTCCGTGTTTTTTATTTAATAAGACCATTTTAGAAATTCAGCTACAAAAACCAAATAAAGTCATGTTGGGTAAAGAAAAACATAGACATATTCTTCATTAACATAGGTTCAGGAACTCTAAACATTATTTCAGCAAGTTGAAATTAACAGTAATTGAGAAAGGTATTCATCATCATTAAGTGAGCATATTCTAAACACGGAAGACAGTTTAACATTTTAATATTAAACCAATGAAAATCACCACATCAGGAAGGTTTTGAAAATAATAATAATCTTGGTAAACCACCAGCACACATGATCAAACAGCCATTCCTGATAAAAATGAGCAAACAGCAGAGTATATTTCTTAGTGAAAAAAGGCTATCCCTGAGAACAATGCATAGTTTGGAAGATTCCAAACATATTCCATATGTGATCATGATGGAAATTGGATCTCAGTGTGTTGTATATACACAACTGGAAACTGAAATGCAAAATACAGTGCTATGTGCAAGCACATCAATAGCCATCAAATGCTTAAGAATAAACTTGGTAAAAGATATTCAAAACTTGCTCTAGGACCCAGGTCCTGGGACACAGCGAGTCCCTGGAAGCCCTACCCAATTCTGCCCCAGTTGCCAGGGGTAAACTCCTGCGGGCAGGCTCCCCCACCAAAACCCCCCATCGGACCCTGCAATCTACAAGACCCATGCTATATCCCAATAGCCATCTGCCTGTCACCCCAGTAACTTCCTGAGACACAGAATCTGCCAGCTCTCATTGGACCAAGAGAAACTTCATGAGACACGGAATCTGCCAGCTCTCATTGGACTAAGAGGTAAGTGACTCTTCTCCCACTCAGAGAGTCCTGCCTCTAGGATCCAGGCCCTGGGACACAGCCAGTCCCCTGGAACACCTACCCAACTCTGCCCCAGTTGCTGGACAGCAGGGAAAATTCCTGCAAGTAGGCCCACCCACAAAAAACCCCCATTGGACCCTGCAATCTAGAAGACCCATGCCATACCCCAATACCCATTGGCCTGTGTCCCCAGTAACTTCCTGAGACACAGAATCCACTAGCTTTCATTGGACCAAGAGGAGAGTGACTCTTCTCCCACTCAGAGGGTCCTGCCTCTAGGACCCAGGTCCTGGGACACAGCCAGTCCCTGGGCACCCCTACCCAACTCTGCCCCAGTTGCCGGCCAGCAGGGAAAACTCCTATGGGCAGCCACCCTCCACCAAAACCCCCCATCAGACCCTGCAATCTACAAGACCCACGTCCTACCCCAATATCCATCCACCTGCGACCCAGTAACTTCCTGAGACACAGAATCTGCCAGCTCTCATTGGACCAAGAATGGCTTCCTGAGACACAGAATCTGCCAGCTCTCATTGGACCAAGAGAGGCTTCCTGAGACACAGACTCCATCAGCTCTGACTGGACCAAGAACCCTGATAAGACCAAGAGCGGCTCCCTAAGCCACAGAATCAGCTAGCTTGGATAGGACCAAGAGCAGCTCCCTGAGATACAGAATCTGCCAGCTCCAATTAGACCAAGAGCTAAGATTGGACCCGGAGGGGCCCCCTGAGACACAGACACAGTAAGCACAGAGTGGACCAATAACAGCTCCTTCAGACACGGGCACCTCTTGCACCTACTGGAGGAAGAGATGGGTAAATGCCAGTGCAAAAATACATACAACAACATAAAGAGCAATATGGCACCACCAGAACCTAGCCCTTCTACAACAGCAAGACCTGAACATCACAATGTAGAAGCAGAAGAAAGTGACCTTAAAATAACTTCATGAAGATGCTAGAGTCCTTTAAAGAAGAAATGAAAATTTCCCTTAAAGAAATTGAGGAAAAGACAAACAAAAAATTGGAAGAAATCAATCAATAAATCCCTTAAAGAAAGCCAAGAAAACCATGAAAAAGCAATTAAACATGTGAAGGAAACAGTTCAAGACCTGAAACGTGAAATAGAAACAATGAAGAAGACACAAACAGAGGGAATGCTGGAAGTAGAAAATCTGAGTAAGCGAACAGGAAACACAGATGCAAGCATAACCAACAGAATATAAGATAGAAGAGAGAATCTCTGGTGTAGAGGATGCAATAGAGGAAATAGATTTGTCAGTCAAAGAACACACCAAAGCCAAAAAAGTCATAACACAAAATGTCCAGGAAATCTGGGACACCATGAAAAGGCCAAACCTAAGAATAATAGAGATAGAAGAAGGAGAAGAATATTGGCAAACCTACTCCAAGAACACATCAAAAAAAATTGTCCACCATGATGAAGCAGGCTTCATCCCAGAGATGCAAGGATGGTTCAACATACTAAAATCTGTCAGTATAATACATCACATAAACAAACTGAAAGAAAAAAAAACCACATGATCATCTCATTAGATGCTGAAAAGGCTTTTGACAAAATCCAACACCCCTTCATGATAAAGGTCTTGGAGAGAGCAGAAATGCAAGGAACATACCTAAACATAATAAAGGCAATTTACAGCAAGCCAACAGCCAACATCAAATTTAAGTGGAGAGAAACTCCAAGAGATTCCACTAAAATCAGGAACAAGATAAGGCTGTCCGCTATTTATTCAACATAGTACTTGAAGTTCTTGCTAGAACAATAAGACAACAAAAGGAGATCAAGGGGGTACAAATTGGAAAGGAAGAAGTCAAACTTTTACTATTTGCAGATGATATGATAGTATACATAAGTGACCCCAAAAATTCCACCAGGGAACTCTAACAGCTGATAAACCCCTTCAGTAATGTGGCAGGATACAAAAGTAACAAAAAAAAGCAGTCTCCCTTCTATAATCAAACAATAAACAGACTGAAAAAGAAATCAGAGAAACATCACCCTTTACAATAGCCACAAATAATATAAAATACCTTGGGATAACTCTAAGTAGGCAAGTGAAAGACCTGTATGACATGAACTTTAAGTCCCTGAAGAAAGAAATTGAGGAAGATAACAGAAAATGGAAAGATCTCCTATGCTCATGGATAGGTAGGATTAGCATAGTAAAAATGGCAACCTTACCAAAAGCAATCTACAGATTCAATGCAGTCCCCATCAAAATCCCAACACAATTCTTCACAGAGCTGGAAAGAACAATACTCAATTTCATTTGGAAAAACAGAAAACCCAGGATAGCTAAAAGAATCCTGTACAACAAGCCATCTCTGGAAGCATCACCATCCCTGATATCAAGCTCTACTATAGAGCTATAGTAATAAAACAAACGTGGTATTGGCATAAAAACTGACATGTAGACCAATGGAATCGAATTGAAACCCCTGATATTAACCCACACACCTATGAACACCTGATTTTTGACAAAGAAGCCAAAACTGTACAATGAAAAAAAGAAAGCGTCTTCAACAAACGGTGCTGGCATAACTGGACCTCAACATGTAAAAGATTGCAAATAGACCCATATCTATCACCATGCATAAAACTCAAGTCTAGGTGGATCAAAGACCTCAACATAAATCCAGTTACACTGAACTTGATAGAAGAGAAAGTGGGAAGTACTCTTGAATGAATTAGCACAGGAGATTACTTCCTAAATATAACACCAGTAGCACAGACACTGAGAGCAAAAATTAATAAATGGGACCTCCTGAAACTGAGAAGCTTCTGTAAGGCAAAGGACACAGTAAATAAGACAAAATGACAGCCTACAGAATGGAAAAAGATTTTCACCAACCCCATATCTGACAGAGGGCTGATCTCCAAAATATATAAAGAACTCAAGAAACTAGACATCAAAATAATGAACAATCCAATTAAAAAATAGGTTATAGAGCTAAGCAGAGAATTCTCAAAGAAAGAATTTCAATGGCTGAAAGACATTTAAGGAATTGCTCAGCATCCTTAGTCATCAGGAAGATGCAAATCAAAACAACTCTGAGATACCATCTTACACCTGTCAGAATGGCCAAGATCAAAAACACTGATGACAGCTTATGTTGGAGAGGATGTGGAGCAAGGGGACCACTCCTCCACTGTTGGTGGGAGTGTAAACTTGTACAGCCACTTTGGAAATCAATGTGGCAATTTCTCAGAAAATTGGGAATCAATCTTCTTCAAGACCCAGCTATATCACTCTTGGGCATATACCAAGGAATTCTCAATCATACCACAGAGACACATGCTCAACTATGCTCATAGCAGCATTATTCATAATAGCCAGAACCTGGAAACAACCTAGATGCCCCTCAACTGAAGAATGGATTAAGAAAATGTGGTACACATACACAATGGAGTACTACTCAGCAGAGAAAAACAATGACACCATGAAATTTGCAGGCAAATGGATGGAACTAGAAAATATCATCCTGAGTGAGGCAACCCAGACTCAAAAGGACAAACATGGTATGTACCCACTCATAAGTGGATACTAGAAGTAAAGCAAAGGATAACCAGACAACAACCCACAACTCCAGAAAAGCTAGCTAACAAGGAAGATATAAAGAGGGATGCATGGACCGCCTTGGGAAGGGGAAATAGATGAAATCTCCATGAATGAAGTGGGGGTGATGGGTGAGCAATGGAGGGTAGGGGATGGGGGATGAGATCATAAGGGAATGGGATGATCGAGCTGGAACAGGGATGGAGTGGGAGAACAATGAGAGATACCATGATAGAGGGAGATATCATGGGGATAGAGAGAAACCTGGTGCTAAGGAAGTTGCCAGGAATCCCCAAGGATGACTCCAGCTTGGACTACTAAAAATAATGGAGAGGGTGCCGGAACTGAACTGGCTTGCCCCAGTGATCAAATCAGTGAATACCTAACTGTCATCACAGAACTTTCCTCCAATGACTGATGGAGGCAGTTGCAGAGATCCACAGCCAAACACCAGGCAGAGCTCTAGGAATCTAGTAGAAGAGAGAGGAGGGATTCTATGAGCAAGTGCATCAGGATCATGATGGGGAAACCTGCAGCGATGACCAAACCAAACTAGTGGGAACTCATGAAAGTTGGATCATTGGCTGTGGAGCCTGCATGGGACAGACTAGGCCCTCTGCATGGTGAGACAATTGTGTAGCTTGATCTGCTTGGGGGGGGCTGGCAATAGAATCAGAATCCATCCCCAGTGCATGAGGGGGCTTTGTGGAGCCCACTACCTATGATGGAACACCTCGTGCAGCCTTGAGGCAGCGGGAAGAGCTTGGACTTGCCTCTACTGGATGTGCCTCCCCATGGGAGGCCTTGCCTTTTTGTAGGGGGCAGTAGGGGGTGAGTTGGGGGGTAGGCTGGGGTCAAGAGGAGGGAAGAGGGGGATCTTTGATTAGTGTGTAAAATGAATCAAAAAATTTCTTAGTAAAAAAATATTCAAAACTTTTACCATGGAAAATATAAAATATTACTGAGAAAAATAATAGATGTAAGTAATTAAAACCTTAATATGTTCAAGTGGTTAATTCTCCCCAAATTGATGTATAAATTATATGCACGTTCTATCAATAGTCCAGCAGAATTTTTTATGTTAGTTTATTTTTCTTATTTAAAAACTGGCATGCTGACTCTCATGGAAATGCAAAGGACCTGAGCAGCTTAAATAAAAAGTTGAAATCTTTGACCAGCAGCAAAGTTGACCTTACACCACTTGACTCAGAACAAATTATAGTTACAAAAATCAAAACTGTAGGCATAGTAGAAAGATCAATCAATAGCATGGCAGAGTGGAGAGTCTGGAATCAAGGATGTGGTTCTGAGCAATTGATTTTTGACATAGGAGACAAGGTAATTCATAGAAAAAGATAGTCTCTCCAACCAGTGGTACAAGAATTGGATATCCACAGACAAAATAGAAAAATACACTAAAAAAAGTTACATCAAAATGGATCATAGACCTGAAGGTAAAAGTTAAAAACTATCAAACTTTCAGAAAAAATGCACTGACAGTTTTGAATTCCAGCAACGATTTCCTTGATATACATCAGAAGCAAGTTCTCTAAGCAAAACAAAATTCATAAACTAGACCTCACCAAAACGAAGTCAGAATTTTAAAGACACTATCGTTAAGAGAAAAAAGGCAAACATTTGATTCCTAAAGCTGCCGATCCTTCCCATTGCTAATTTATATACAGACTAAGTAAAAGCCCTCTCCAAACTTAAGACTAATGAAATAAATAACCCTATTTTCTAAATGGACAGATTATTTAAAGAAGAATTTTACAAAGAAGATATCTGGTGAGAAATGTTCAATATCATTAGTCATTAGGGAAATGCTAATTAAAACCACAACGATACCATTATTGCAGCTATTTAAATGGCTATAAAAAGACTGAACCTGACAAATATTGGCAAGGCTTATGGAGCTTAATGTTTCACTCACTGCTAAAAGAATATGAAATAGTCCAACAACATCTGAAAGCATGGTGGTTTCTTAATATGAGAAAGCTATAGCGCATAAACCAGCCAACACACTCTGACATATTTACCCAGAATGGATGAAAGATTTATATCAGACAAAAATGTGTGTAGATGTTTAGAACAAGCCTGGTTTGTTTGTTTGTTTGTTTGTTTTACCAGATCCAAACTGAGCTATCTATATAGTGAAATGCTATTCAAAAATCAACAGAATGAACTGTCCATTCACACCAACAATGTTAATAAATCTCAAAACAAATATGATTAAAAAAATATTCAGAGAAATAAGCCAGACCCCAAAGAGTCCATACTATAAGATTCCCTTTGTATGAAATTCCAAAAAAAAATTTACTTTTTTTTTCTTTTTAGAAATTATAGGAGATATATATGCATGTGTGTGCAGGTATCTGCAGAGGATAGAACTTCTCTGAATGCCCTGAAACTAGAGTGACAGGCAGTTGTCAGTTGCCTAACATGGGTGCTGGGAAACAAACTCTGGTCCTCTGCAAGAGCATCAAACACTCTTAATTGTAGAACTATCTTTTCAGCCCCTGAAAATGCAAGCTATAAACAGAGATGAGAAGCTTCCCAAGGCTGGCGGTGGAGAGTAAGGAAGGTTCACACGTATGGATTGAAACAGAGATAAAGAAAATGGAAAATGATGAATATTGATTGTCTTCCTGAAGATAGTTTATAGATGTGACGGTGTGTCCAAATTTACCTGATTATTGACTGTAGTTTATTACGTATCATTTTATCTCAGTAAGCTATTACTATATTGTGAATACAGTCATATGTATGTACGTAAATACATAAGGAATACATACATACTGAAGAAAGTTGAAAACTCCATGAAAACTACTTTAGTTGTCTACCTGTTGCTGTGATCAGACACTGACAAAAACAAACTTGAGGGAGGAAAGGGTTTATTTGGCTTATGTATCCCAATCACAGTCCATCACTGGGAAAAGCCAAGACAGGAACTCAAGCAGGGCAGGAACCTGGAGGCAGGAACTGAATCAGAGACAATGAAGGAATGCTGCTTACCGGCTTGCTCCTGGGCTTACATTTCTACCATTCTTATATTTCCCAGGACCACCAGTCCAGGGGTGACACCAGTCCAGGGGCGACACCACCCACAGTGGGCTGGGCCCTCCCCCATCAACTATTAATCAAGAAAATGCCCCACAGATTTGTCCACAGTCCATTCTGATGGCGTCATCTTCTCAACTGAGGTTCTCTCTTCCAGGATGACCCTAGTTTGTGTCAAGTTGAAGAAGAGACTAACCAGTACAGGAATGTAACAGGTCAGTGTTCACACAGTATAAAACCTGCAGCATTCAGTTTTGATTCGCTAGCTCAACGACTTGTTTCTAGAGTCCTTAGTTCACCTCTCAACGTAACACATTACTAAGCAACTGTAAGTCCTAAATTATAAGTGCTTATAATGAAAAATATAATAACAAATATCTCTCTGGGAAACGTCCCCAGTTGTGTGTGAAATGAATTTTAATGTACTTAGCAGATGTGTGCAAACCTGGGCAGGGGCAGGGGGAGAGCTGAAGCTATTGAACCAGCCCCACTCAAGACAGCTCCAAAGCCACTATAAAGCCAAGGAGTGCTCCTGTTGGTGATTGGCAGGTGAATGGACACTGGCTCAGTATATTAGTTCATCTTGAAAATTGGGAAGAAAGTAGTTCATAGAAACCACCTCACTTTCCTGAACTTACCTCAAATTCAATGACTTATGAATGCAGGTCTCCCATTCTATCAACCAAGCCATTGGCTGCCTAAGCCAAAGACTATGCCAGTGACCACTGAGTAGAGTAAAATGAAAATGTAAAACCCATGCTACTAAAGGAATGTCACAGCTAGCAAGACATAAGGTCCAAATAAATAGGGGGTGTGCCCTCAGGTCTGTGAAACTGGGCGAGTCTGCTCAGCACGTCACGCCTTAGTTTCTCTAATGTGCCTCCCTCACCATGCTGTAGTCACACTGGCCTCTTGTTGCTCAAATGCTCCAGTGCCTGTCTTGCTCTGGGTTCCTTCCTTGAGCACGAGACATCCTCTGATGGAAACAATTTATCCTCCACATGAAGGGGTTCTCTCGCCGCCTCGAAGAAGCCTCCCTCCATCCTTGAAAGTGAAGCTGTTCCTCATATCATCACCTCTTAGCCCCCACCAAAGCCTATTATCCAGGTTCCATTTTCTTTCATAACAATCACAACCTGTGATTATCGTTTGTCTTTTGTTTACTTGCTGTGATTCAATAGCGTATGAACTTTGGGGGGGGGTGTGAAATTGGTTGGATTGAGTGTTTTTGGTAAATTTCGGAAAAGTTTTGGTAACATGCCCCCCCCCCCCCCCGTCTTAGTTACTTTCTGATGCTGCGATAAAGCACCATGACCAACGCAAGAAGAAAGCATTTAACGTGGGATGAAGGTTTCAGGGGTCAGAGCCCACGACGGCAGAGTGAAGCCATGGCAGCAGGAACAGCTGAGAGCTCACCTCTCAAACCAACCACAAACAGGAGGTAGAGAGAACACACTGGGAATGGTGAGAGAGTTTTGAAACCTCAAGACTGGACTCCAGTGGTGCACATCTTCCTGCAAGGCCACATTTCCTATTTTTCTTCTAAACAGTTCTACCAACTGGGTACCAAGTATTCAAATGATTGACACTTTGGGCGACATCTCACTCAAACCATCACCGTCTCCAACATCAAAATCTACCACCTTAATAGCATGTAAGCTTTTTATGGACAAGAACCTTACCTGTTTTTCTCTCTATACTAATACCAAGAACAGCATACGGCAGATAATAATTACCTCAAATCTGCTATGTGAAGTATGGAGAGACTATTAAAAGGAGAATAATTCGTCCCCAGCTTACTCCATGACACTCTTAGAGAAAATGGCGGCTCTGATAAACTACCTCATCAAATATATAAACGTATCGGTGCTCTTGCTTTGAAGGATGCCATATAGGCCGTTGTTAAAGACTACGTGAGTCACAGACATGTTTTAAATAGAATGGGAGGATGCAAAGTACTTCCTAGAGTAGAGGTGGAACCTAGCTGCTGAGAGAAATCCACCTCACTTTGGTGAGCATGCCAGGATCTATCATTGAGATTTTTCCCCACTGGGCCTCACAGACAATAATCTCAATGGCTCACTTTCATTAATAATTAATAATCCTGATGGTTCAGGGTTTTCCCTAGAAAAAACACAATTTGCAGATCTGTGCTACTTAAAGTATAAGGTCAAGCCATCAAAACATCGAGGAAAAAAGAGTTCTCAGATATTAGACCGTGGAACCTGCTTTCTCCCTCTGCATCGTTGATGCCTGCTGCAAAACACCAGCCTTCTCTGGAACGGGAAGACTAAATGCCTCGCCTGGGCTAAGCCACTTATAATTGGAGCATCGGGAGTAGGGTAGAAGGCAAGTAATAACATTGAATTCATGGGCTCATAGCAAGCTGTTCCACTTGAGGGAAAAAAAGACATGCAAACAAACTTTTAACTAGAGGCAGTTGAGATGGTAAGAAAACTTCTAGGAATGTGCTAGAGAGGGTGGAGTGCCTCCCTGAGTGATGTTTTGCCAGTTGTTGCTCCTTACAAGTGAGACACCAGCATCATCCTCTCTCAGGTCCACTCTGATTCTGTCATTCCTGTATTTTTCCTGTGTCAGTGACAGACTCGGGGGTTACTAAAGGAGCCTCTGGCAACATTCGCTTCATCTCCACACTGACTCCAGTGAGGATTCTGTCTTAAGAGTCTCCCGTGAGTGTTTAATCTGGTTCTCAAAACAGAGCTTTTAATTTGAAGAACGGGGGAGCTGATGTCAAAGATGCCTGGGTGTCTCAGCCATCTCACTCTTGAAGTAGGAGAAGCAGAGGCTCCCCCACCAGTCTGCTCCCTCCACCAGCACTGGGCGCCACGCTGGCACCACTGGACTTTGAGCTTGAACTTGAGAGATCCCAGGTGCAGCATGACATTGCAGCAGCCGCTGCATGCAGCCACCTGCAGCTAGAATGGGTTCTTGGCTGCCTCTGCTGTTTGGATGACAAGCTCCTAAATCAGTCTTGGTGGCTGGGTCTGATAGCCTAAGCTGCCGTCACGTTCCTTGGCTCTAGACAGAGGAGAAATGGAAACACAACTGTTGGGGTTTTCAACATGTATAGTGGGAGACACATCTTATTCCTGCTAAGACTTATGAAGTCAAACATTCTACAGAAATGAAATCATTCCATTACTACAGCCACATGACATGACAACTGTTTAAACACCTGAATTATTTATCAATAGAAAAAGAGTATCCCTCCACTTGGTGCCCAGCTTATGAAATCTAGATTTGGAAAACAAACCACTGGCCACCCAACCTGGCCCTTTCATTTTATAACTGAAAGCACAGGGTTTTAAGATGAGTGATAACCAACCAGAGTGATGCTGGACCAGAAGTTGGTTGGGCTGTCTGCTTTTATGCTAGCTGAGCCACATCATGCTGCCTTCCATCAATGCCAAATGAGGTCAGATGTCAGATGTTCATAAAACCTTTCTTTTTGCAACATAACTGGATTTGGTTTCTTAGAAAGGATTGGAGACTGACCAGATCAGGGATGGTCGCTGCTGGTTCAGATTCAGTTAGTGTTTAGCAACCTCATCAATGGCAGACATTGCCCTGGTGCCTCCCAGTGTACCAGGAGGGGCAGGGATCTGGTTGGATGTGAGGAACAACTGGGAACAGGGAATTGAGTTCCATACAGCTTCTCTTGCCATCTGTCACCTCTGCTTTTCTCTGGTCAACATTTTGCTCTCTCTTCTGATAGATACCTCTGCATCTGGTCCATTTGGCTGAAAGCAAGACCTGCAACAGCTGTGGAAAGACATGCTAGAGAGTTGCTAAAAGGCTTGGCTTTGTTCATACCGGTAACAAATTCCCGGGGATGAAAGCATTGGCTGAGGGTCTCCATCCTGGCCCAAAGCTGAAGCCGTGGGGTCGGAATGACATTATGCACGGCTGCCTCCGGAGTACCTCCCAGAAGAACTACAAGGATAGAAAGGCTGGTTCCAGGAAAAGCCTGGAAGTGCTCAAACAACCATTCAATTATACACATCGTGGAATATATTAGCCACATTCATTCATCTATTCATCAAATATTTATTGGATTTGCTGTATTCTAGGCCCTGCTGTAGGTAATAGAAATGTATCGAATGTGCAGAAGGAACAAAGTTAGAGAAAAAGTCATTAATAAGGGAACACATTGTGTGGTATACAGTAGTAAGTACCAGGGGAAAAAAGAAAGCAAGGTTAAGGGCAAGACTGGGGAGTGAGTCTATGTCCACACATGTACCACTCCAAGTAGCTCTGACAGAGAGAACCCAATCAAGAAAGTTTATTTAACATGAAACCTTTTTGTTGTATATGTTTGTCTGTTTGAGACAGGGCCTCACTATACAGTCCTGCCTCCCTCCTGAGTGCCAGGATTAAAGGCGTGCATCCCCACACCCTGCCTGTTAACTTAAAATCTAAATAGAGTGATGGAGAGAGCCCTGAGGAAACAGCATTTTGAGAATAAATTAAAAAGCAAAGGTGTGGAAGATAGAGGGTGCCTTGGATGCTCCAAAAACAACCAGTTGAGATTGATGATTTAGCTTAGTAATAAAGTTGTTTGTCCAGGAACGATGAGGCCCTGGGTTCAATTCCAACACACAAAACAAATTCCAGAGGCAGGAGTGGAGGGTGTGGGGAGGGAGGGAGGAGAAAAGGCCATGGTGGAGAAGACAGGACAACTGGCCAGAAATGAGAGGATGAGAGCCAGAGCTGACGATGCCATGTGAGATGAGAAGCCAGTTAGAAGCTATTTAAAAAAGAAAATGTCCAGGCAATGGCGGTGCACACCTGTAATCCTAGCACTTGGGAGGCAGAGATCTCTGTGAATTTGAGGGCAGCCTGGTGTACAGAGGAAGTTCCAGGACAGCCAGTGCTGTTACACAGAGAAACCCTGTCTCAAAAAAAAAAAAACAAGAAGAAGAATGAGAAGAAGGAGGAGAGGAGGAGGAGGAGGGAAAGAGGAGAAGGAGGGGAAGAGGAGGAGGAGGAGGAGGAAGAAAACAGATGTACGTATACAAGGGTACACACACAACAAAACCAGATAAGGGTCTGTCTATGATAATCACCAGAAGGAAAAATGGTGATGATATAAAAAAGGATGTCATGAGATTGTCAAAATTGGGTTTGTTTTGAATGCAGGATTGTGCTGATTGCCTGGAGGTAAGACAGGAGATACAGAAGAGGCTCAGGCATGAGTCTATCCTGAGCAACTAGAAAGATAACATTTCCACAAGCTCTGAAAGACCAGAGGAGAGGTGGGCCAATGGAATGAAGGAAACTGAGGGTCCAGTTGGGTCATGTGAGACTTTAAGTGCTTTAGACATCCAGCAGATCCCGAGTGGGCATTGGCTCCTTGAATATTAAGTTCAGTTGAAGAACCCTGCTCAAGGCATAGAGAGCGGGGCTGGTGAGGTAGCTAGTGGCTAAGAGCTCATATTGCTGTTGCAGAGGACCCAGGTTCACCTCCTAGCACTGAAGTCAGACAGCACTCAACTGCTTCTTATTCCAGCTCCATGGGATATCAAATACCCTGGCCTTCATGGGCACCTTTATGAACATGCACATACCTATACACAGACATGGACACATTTATTTTTATTTTTAATATATTTTAGTTAATTTTTTTATATCTCGACCACAGTTTCTCCTCCCTTTTCTTCCCCCAGTCCCTCCTCGCCACCTCCCCTCTTACCTGCCCCCATCCACTCCTCCTCCAGTTCTCTTCAAAAAAAAGGGCAGGCCTCCCCTGGATATCAACCAGCCATGGCATTGTTTTTAAGTCTAAAAAGGGTTATGTATTTTAGAATTATTAGTACACAGGTAGCACTCAGAGACTTGAAACTAAATAGGAACACTATCTATGACAATATGGAAGAGGTGTGACAAAGAGTGATGCCCAGCTGCCCATCACACAGAGCATAGAGAGATAAGGAAGAATGCTAGGCAGGACTGTCCAGTGAGGTGGGAAGGGAACTGAGAGACTAATAATCCAGAAGGCAAGTAAAGGATACCTTGGGGAAGGGAGAAATAAGTGGGCAAACAGTGAGGCCTTCAAACCCCATGACAGCATGGAGCTCACTGCTCCCTATCTAAGTTGTTGGGGTTTTGTTTTGGGTTTTTTTTTTTTTTGGTTTTTGTTGTTGTTGTTGTTGTTGAGGAGAAGGACACCCACTCTGCAGTGAATATGAAAGAGAAAATTGGATGACAGAAATCAGAGACAACTAGTAAACAATATGTGGAAACTTTTGCTGTGAAACTGGACAGAAAAGGCACAGTCAGTGATAGTCAAGAGATGTTTGATGAAGAAGTATTGAACCGTCCTTACGTGCTTATGTGAAGGTGGATGTTGGTGGCATTGGAAGAAAGGAGAAGCCCTGGAGAGATACAGTTCTAGCTGTGTAAGTGAGAAAAAAAAAAAAAGTCCAGAAGTGATGGCGCATGCCTGTAGTCCCCACATTCAGAATACTAGGACAAGAGGATTGCTACCAGTTCAAGGTCAACCTCACCTACATAGCAAGTGCCATGCCAGGCCAAGGGCCATAGGAGACCCTACCTCCTGTCCTCAGGGGGGGAGGTAAAGCTGTGCTTGCTGGCATGTGCAAGGCCCCGAGTTCAATCTCCAACACTGCAAAGAGAAGAGGGGGGAGGAAGAAGAGAGAGGAAATGAGAAAGAAAAAAGGAAGAAAAATGGAAAAAAATTAAGAAGAAAATAAAAGAATAGGAAAAAGCTCAGCCTTACGGCAGATGAAATGCCACACACAGAAGTAGAGATGGAAAGGTTTCTTCCTCTCCAGGCTTGTGCCCCTTAATAAGAAGTGAAGTCATCAGCTCAAACATCTCAGGTAAGAGTGGGAAACAAGCAAATGAGAGATTCGATAAATGAAGGAGGCGTGGCAGTATTTCCAGATTGTCTGACAGACCCTGCAGAACCCGGTCATGCTCATGAATTTTCAGTGAGACCAGACAGCATGCTTAGTTGTTATTTTCCATGGGTGGGGAAGGGTCTGTTTTAGAAACAAGAACCTATGTAGCCCAGGCTGACCAGGAACATGATATATAGACAGGGATGGACCCCTGACTTTGTTGCTTCTACCTCCCATGTGCTGGGATTAAAGGCTTACACCATCGTCCTGGC